>CAUYTI010136727.1:0-23730 GCA_963575145.1 Galago senegalensis
AGCTCACAGCAACCTCCAACTCCTGGGCTCAAGCGAGTCTCTTGCCTCCGCCTCCCAAGTAGCTGGGACCACAGGCGCCCGCCACAACGCCCAGCTATTTTTTGGTTGCAGCCATCGTTGTTGTTTGGCGGGTCCGGGCTGAGGATTTGAACCTGCCACCTTAGGTGTACGTGGCTAGCGCCTTAGCTGGTTGAGCTATAGGCGCCGAGCCCAGAAGTCATTTTTTGACATTTTTTTTCCCAGAAAGTTTTCCTCAAGTTTTTTATTTTTATTTTTTTATTGTAGAGAATTGGCATAGTTGGGTATATTTTATTTCCCACTAGCTTTGAGGTATTATAATTTGAACATAGGTCTTATGTAAATTTTGTGCTATGATATCAATAAAATTATTTCTTCTCACAATGTTACATTGCAGTTTGATAGACTGGGAATCTAAGACAGTTTTAACTAAAGTAGCAATGTTACAATTCTAGAAATGTAAGCTATGAATTGTGCTTAAAATTCTGTGTATTTCTGATGTTTCTTAGTTATTTCTATAAAAGGGAGAATAGGTTTTAAGAAATTGCTTTTTCTAAGAAATTAAAACTCAAAAACACGTTAAAATATTGAAGGTAATGGAAAAATATTTATCAGTTCAATTTAATATTCCATAATCATAATAGTGACCAGTACCAAGCACTGTTCTAAGTATTAGCATGCATTAATTCAGTACAGGTGTCCTTCTGCTTTTATTCTTGTGTGCTGAGGTCAGTCATCCTTCAACTTAAAGTGTCATTTGGTTGATTCCTTAATAACTCTTTGGCAACAGTATTAGTTTTTAGTTTCAGTCTGCCAGTAGTTATTCCCAAGGGTGTATAAAAAAATGCAGGAATTGGGAGTTGAGAATAGGAAAGAGATAAAGTGTTATAACCAACAGTACTTTTTGCCATGAAATCTTTTTATAAAGGAAGATGAAAGACCTTTGAAACTCCTTTTCTGAGACTGACTAGGAAAGTGGAACTTGAATTATATGTCAGAGGCTTTACAGCTATCACAGGTAAAGTGGGGACTTGTTTTTGGAGGGGAAAATTTGAGAAGTAACTAGTTAAAGTAGTAGATTATAAATTACATTTGGCCCTTGAACAATGTGAGTTTGAACTGCGTGAATCTGCTTAAATGTGAATTTTCTTCCATCTCTGAGCGAGCAAAACCTTGTCCCCTCAGCCTGCTCCATGTGAAGACCACAGAGAGGAAGACCTTCATGATGACCCACCAACACTCCATAGTAAATGTGTTTTCTCTTCATTATGATGTTTGTAACAATATTTTCTTTTCTGGCTTGCTTTGCTGTAAGATTATATAGTATATAATACATATAAAATATGGTAATCGACTGTTAACAATATCAGTATGGCTTCCAGTCAATAATATGCTATCAGTAGTTAAGTTTTGGGAGAGTCAAAGCTATCCGTGGATTTCTGACTACATGGTGGGTTGGCACCCTTAACTTTTGCATTGTTCAAGGGTCAGCTATATTTCACCTTTTTGAGAGTTAGCTCCAGTTTGTAATTGAACATAAGGATAGAGGACTAAACCCAGTCGTAAAATGCCATTTAAGTATCATTCATAACAAGTAAACATTTTTCTTTTTTGAGACAGTCTCACTATGTCACCCTTGGTATAGTGCCATGGCATCACAGCACCCAGCAACCTCAAACTCTTGGGCTTAAGCGATTCTTAGCCTCCTGAGTAATTGGGACTATAGGCACCTGCTACAATGCCCAGGTATTTTTTGGTTGTAGTTGTCATTGTTGTTTCGAACCTGCCAGCCTCGGTGTATATGGCCGGCACTCTAGCCACTGAGCTACAGGCACCGCCAAGTAAACATTTTTCTATGGAAAAAACTTTTTACTACTTTTTTAAAAATGATGAGTACAGAATAGTTGTATATATTAGTTATTTTAAAGTATGCCCTAGCTTACTGTTGATTATAATCACTTTGTTGTGCTATCACATGTTCATTCTAACTATACTTTTTCACCCATGAACCATCTCCACTTGATCACCCCCTCCCTACTACCTTTCCCAGCTTCTAGTAACCATCATTGTACTCTTTGCTTCCATGAAATCATTTGTTTTTGTTTTTTCTTTTTTGAGACAGTTTCACTCTTGTAGCCTTGGGTAGAGTGCCATCGCATCATACCTCACAGCAACCTCGAACTCTTGGGCTCAAGTGATTCTCTTGCTTAAGTTCATTTTTAGTAGAGACAGGGTCTTGCTCTTGCTCAAGCTGGTCTCCAGCTCATGAGTTTATGCAGTCTGCCTGCTTCAGCCTTCCAGGGTGCTAGGATTATAGGCATGAGGTACCACACCTGGCTGAGATCAATCTTATTTATTTATTTGAGACAGAGTCTTACTATGTTGCCCTTTGTAAGAGTGCCATGGCTTCACAGCTCACTGCAACCTCTGACTCAGGCTGTAAGCAATTTTCTTGCCTCAGCCTCCCAAATAACTGGGACTACAGGCACCCACCACAATGCCCAGCTATTTTTTGTTGTACTTGTCATTATCATTTATCTGGCTTTGGGGTATATGGCTGGCGCTGTAACCATTGTGCTATAAGCACTGAGCCGAAATCAATCATTTTTACTGTTGCTTCCACGTATGAGAGAGAAACATTCAAAATTTATCTTTCTGTGTTTGGCTTATTTCACTTAACATAGTGTTCTCCAATTCCATCCATGTTTTTGCAAATGGCAGGATTTTATTTTATTTATTTTATTTTTTAATTAATTAAGTTTTTTTTTTTTGAGACAGGGTCTCACTTTATCACCTCAGTAGAGTGCTATGGCATCACAGCTCACAGCAACTTCAAACTCCGGGGCTCAAGCGATTCTCTTGCCTCAGCCTTCCAAGTAGCTGGGACTACAGGTGCCCGCCAAAATGCCCAGTTATTTTCAGAGACGAGGTCTTGCTTTAGCTCACGATGGTCTCAAACTTGTTAGCTCAGGCAATCTACCTGCCTCAGCCTCCCAAGGATGTTATTGTTTTGTGTGTGGCTATATAATATTCCATTGTGTATATGTATTACAATTTCTTTGTTGATTCATCTGTTGATGGACACTTAGGTTGATTCCGCATCTCGGCTGTTGTGAATAGTGCTGCAGTAAACACGGGAGTGCAGGTATTTTTGTTACACTGATGTTCCCTCTTCTCGATATATTCCCAGCTGTGGGATCACGTGTAGTTCTGTTTTCAGTTAGAGGAGCCTCTTCTGTACTGTTCTCCATAGTGGTTGTGCTAATTTACATTCCCACCAGCAGCGTACAAAGAGTTCCCCTTTTTCCACATCCTTGCTAGCATTCCTTTTTGCCTTTTTGACATAAGCCATTTTAACTGGGTGAGATGAAACCTCATTATAGTTTTGATTTGCATTTTTCAGCTGACTGATAATGTTGAGCAATTTTATTTATTTTTTGAGAGAGTCTCAAGCTCTCACCCTCAGTAGAGTGTTGTGGTATCATAGCTCACAGCAACCTCAAACTCTTGGGCTTAAGCAAGTCTCCTTCCTCAGCCTCCCAAGTAGCTGAGGCTACAGGCACCGGGCACAACACCAGGCTGTTTTTTGTTTGTTTTTTTTTTTTTTTTGCTTGTAGTTGTCCTTGTTTGGCGGGCCCAGGCTGGATTAGAACCTGCCAGCCCTGGTGTACGTGGCTGGCACCCTAGCTGCTTGAGCTACAGGTGCCGATCCCATCTGGAGCATTTTTTCATGTAGCTTTTGACCATTTGATTGTCTTTTGAGAAATTCAGATCCTTTGCCCATTTTAGTGATCGTTTGATTTACTCCCTTGTCACATGGGTGGCTTGTGAATATTCTCTCCCATTCTGTCTCTTCCTTTTTTGATTGTTTTCCTTTGTTCTGTAAAAGCTTTTTTGATTGATGTGACCCCATTTGTCCACATTTATTTTGGTTACCTGTGCTTTGGGGGTATTTCTCAAGAAATGATTGCTCAGACCAACATCCTGAAGTATTTCTAAGAAGTAAACATGATTTGATAAGTTTTTCATGGACGTGGTAGGAGAAGAGATGATATAATGAAAGTTTCTGAGAAGCAGAGGAGAGTAAATGTCTTCTAACCATTTACTTATTCAGCGAATAGGGCAGAATCTCCCTAGAGTATATGATTGTAATTTTTATTTACATGAACATTTTTAAAAAAGTTTTTAGACTTTATTTGCAAGCTCAGTAATTCTTTTTTCTGCTTTGAGGAGTACTGATGGTACAATCTCAGATTTCTTCTGCTCAGGGTAGTTTGCAGGACCTTAACCTGCAAGGTTGCAGGGGAACTATCCTTAGCTTTTCAGGCTTCTAAACCTCAAATGCTACTGGATTTATATATGGAACAAATCTAGCTCTGGTTCCTAAAACTACTTTGCAAATAAAGATCCGCATCCCTTATAAAGAATGTGATTTGAACATATTTTTAAGTCAAGTCTTCTCTGAAATTAAGTTGTACTTTTTAAAAACACCCACTGAGATATGATGGGCCGGAACGTAGAAAAAGTAACTTTCAGTTCTGCATCTGAAAGTACTGGTGCATTTGCAGTTCCATATGAAATAGCTTGAAACTTAGAACTCTGGATAATTATTTTATTTGTCTTATGAGAATAAAGACTGACAGATATGGTAATGAAGGCAAAGGGAGCACATTGGTACAAGGGTGGGATCAAACATGGCTTGTGACCAGAGGATTCAGCCACCATTTGGAGCACTACCTCTTTGTTTAATGTCTAATTCATGTTGAGAAGATGGTCCTAAGACCATGTGAAAGTTGTTGGGACATAGAAACACAGGTTTTTGAAGTTAGGTTGGCACCAGAGGAAGATATTAGTCATTTACTTTGAAATCCTGACTTCTTTACCCCCTTTTTCCTCACTCCAGTTCTTAAGCTAAAAGTATAATTGCACCTAAAAAAAATCTCTTAACCAAAAATGTAAAATTCGTATCGATAGACTCATAATTAAGCCCTATTCTTTTACATTCATACTATGTTTTTATTATATGCAGATATACAGTGGGGAATATTATTCTCCAAGAGCTTATGTGGCCATGAGAAAGTGAACTAGAAACTATATGCAGAATAATAGTATAATACCTGTAATACAAATTGAATAAATTGGGCCTGCTTTTGTGTTCAGCACGATACCGATTTTGGCCACGAGGTGGTGCTCTAGGCCCGCCGCGTGGTTCAGTATGCACAGTGCTGTCACTGGGGAACACTTTTTCTACCTGTACAGGAAAGACTGTGTATGTACGTCCGTAGCACATGGTTCAGTGAAACAGGACTTTTCAAGGCACCTGATAGCTCCGACGTTCTATGAGTATGTTTATAGGAGCTAAAAAAACTTTTTTTTTCCTTTTCTTGCTGTTCCTGTCCCCCTACTTTCTTTTTCTGATAGGAGCAAATGTACTGCCGAGGCAGGGATTCTTTGTCCATCTTGACACTTCCTAAAACCAGATGTAGACATTCTCCCCGTGAGAGAGGCCGGTTCACGACGTCCTTTGGGGATGCCCACTGGGGATGTTGCCCTGTTAGCTGGCTGCCCAGGTTCTGCATCTGAAAGCCCACGCTGGTTTATGCTCCTCAGCTGATCCTCTATCCTCTCCAAATCTCAGCTGGTCCTGACCACCTTCATCTTCTGGGACCCAGAGCTGGGGCTCTTTGGTATGAAAGCACTTGAAAGCCATGGTTCTCCCTACAGTCCCAACAGTGTTTGCTAAATTGAATCTAGTCTTGCAAACAAAAAAAGAACAATTTCCCCAAGAGTACCTGTAATCAAAAATCTCAATCATGTGTTCTGAAAAAAATAATTAAAAAGCTGTGTGGCATTGATAGGTGCCTGTGCTTTCCACTAACATGAATTCACTAATAGCAGAACACGACAGGTTTAAGGCAAATCTGGGGGAGAAGAGCGAGCAAATTTACAACACTAACTTATTCCCCCTTCAACTGTGGGAGAACTCCTTTGATTATTCACAGAGTATTATTTTTTTTAAGAAATTTTTTTTTTTTTTTTGACCAGGGCTGGGTTTGAACCCACCACCTCCGGCATATGGGGCTGGTGCCCTACTCCTTTGAGCCACAGGTGCTGCCTAAGTATTTTTTTTTTTTTTTACTAGAGCCGTTGTACATTAAAACTGTAAATGAACCATTTTGTTTTGTTCTGATCCTTTACAGAAGACGTGTAAGAGGTCACTGAGAATTTCTAAGTCAGGGGAGAAGAGTTTGCCTGACTTTCTGATAATGCTTCCTCTACACAAATTACTCATGTCAGTATCGCCACACCAAGACATCATGTCAGTAAGGGCCCGGAGACATTTAAAAGTAGACTGTATAGTATATGAGACAAATGTAGCAAAAAATCAGCTGATCATCATCAGATTAACTATTCATAACTTGACAATGATGTTCATGGGGCTTCTGGCAATTTGCTGGCTCCTAGCGCTGTTTTGTTGTGTTTTTTTTTTTTTGGTCTAGGAAGGACAGGCACAAAGGTCTGCCATGCTTCTCTTGGCCTTGGTAGCTGGGATTATAAAACTTCAGATGCAGGAGGCATAGCATTAAGACATCACATTCGTTTTCATTTTGCCATCTAATATTTGAATATAGTTTAATCAGCAAACACTTGATATGACGATGAACAGTGATTTCTCATTTAGCAAATTTTTCATGAAAATCATCTGTATCTCTTTCTTCATGATTTGAGGGAGAGGCTCAAAGACGAAGTTTGCCAATCTAAGAAAAGGGCTGAAAAGTCAGCAGTATTTTCCATCCTTTGGCCTCCCAAAGTGGATTTTAAGTAGAAAAACACACAGTGTGTCTGTCAGTGTTCACAGGAGGTTGGAAACATAGAAGGCCCCTGCCAGCTTCCCCAGCTCTCACCTTCCAGCTGTCACCCCTGAGCAGTCCTAGGAAGTGCACTCAGCTACTGTGCTGGCTCAGAGCAAATCCTTGCTGTTCTTCAGTTTATAGACCACTTATTGTGGAGCTCTGTGTCATTCAGTTTTTGATTTTCAGGGAAACAAAAGAGTTACTGGTATAGAGGCCACTCCCTGTCCCTTTTAGTAGAATTCACTTATCACTGGGATTTTCTTCCGGTCACCTGTCACCATCATTTCAAGACAAAAGACTCCAAGGCCAGTAAGACAGAGTGTTCACTGTATTTGGGTCAATGCCTACTCTCTTTTTTATTGTGTCTCAGGTGGAATCGAAGGTACCCCAGCTCATTACATGTCAAAAGAGTGACTTCACTGGTTGTGGCCTCAGTTTTTCCATACGTCTACCATTTTGTTACTTTAGGAAAATTGCAGCCTGCCTCCTGTTCAAACTCAATATAACATCTAATCTATATGATAAATTGTTTGCTGAAAACTGTCTACATTGCAAAGTGATCTAGTTCAGTTCTGTAATCTTTATGGCAGTCTCCATATCTTAAATTTATTTCAGTTTTCCTAAGAAAAGTAGTTTTCATAAATTTAATCACTTTGAAGTAAGAAAAGGCCTAAAGTATATCAAAAAGTGACAATTAAAGTATATTAAAAAAATGTAAGCAGAACGTTCTCTCCCCTAGTCCAGAAATTACAAACAATTTCCAAAAGTCAGCTCGAAAGACGGTACTTTCAGGGGTCATTTCTATAGTTCGTTACCAAAAGTCAGCGAGGATCAGAATCTGCATGTTGAATGATGAGGAAAGAAGATAAATTGGAAGGATCAAGTGAAAATACAGAAAGGATATAGTTTGGCACCCATGATACGATTTTCCCAAATTCTGTACATTGTTAAGTTTGAAACTGTGCTATGGAACTTTACTGTTTTTAATCAAAGAGGTATTCTGAAATAGGACAAGGCACTTCAAAATTTAATGTGCCCAGTAGAATGTGAGCAATATAGTATTGGGGAGCAGCCCACCTGTATCACATGATGGGGCACTCATTTTGGCAATGTAAGAAAGGTGAACTCTGGTCCTTTCTGGAATGAGCACTTGCTGGAGTTGGGAGCCCAGGGATCCTTGGCCCTGCCGCCAGAGATCTTTCCCCAGACCTGTCCTGCTTCCACGTCTTGTAAACACACGTACAATAGTGCCAGGATTGTCTATCTGCCTTTTAAAATTAAATTACTTGGGGAAAGTATGTTTATCTCTGCACCTTCTGGTACCTGGTATCTATCCAACCTTGTCTGGATTCAAGGATTCCCAGCTAGCTGGTAAAGCATTAACTTGTAAGTATGTCTGTGAGGATATTTCTGGAAGAGACTGGCTGAGTGAGGAAAATTTGCCCTTACCCAGAGTGGGTGGGCACCATCTAGTCAGTTGAGAGCCTGGGTAGAACAAAGCAGTTGGGGAAAGGCACATTCCCTTTCTCTGGAGCTGGAACACCCGTCTTTTCCTACTCTTGGACATCAGACCAGGTCCTCTGGCCTTTGGGACTCACACCAGTGGCCCCAGGTTCTCAGGCCTTTGAACTTGGACTGAGCTATGCCACTGGCTCCCTTGTTTCTCCAGCTTGCAGACAGCATGGGATGGGGCTTCTCAACCTCCATAATTGCATAAGCCAATTCCCATAATAAATCTCCCAGGTATCTGCATCTTGTGTATCTATGTCCTATTGGTCCTGACCGACAGAGAATTGGAATGAGTGGAGTATATAATTCTTATTTACTGCCAATGCTTGTTAACTCTTAAAGGACTCAAAACAATGTAACTACATGGGAGCAGAATGTTGGAAAACCCAGTCAGACTGGCTGTGAAGAGCGTCACTAACTATGGGCACGCCTGCTAGAATGTGTGTGGATTAAGGTAGCCTTTCCCAACAGTTTTTTTTGGCATTTATTCCTAAATACGAACAACAGTTCCCTTTTTCTCTTCTCTCTTGGTGAGCCAAAGTATACATACTTAAATAGTTGCTATCAGCAAAGCTCAGCCCACTTTACAAATCAGAATTATAAATTGCAGGTTGGTAGCACGTTGACTGTGAGGTTTCAATGAATAGAGTGACCAGTAGAGCTCATGGGCTAAAAACAATGCTTATATGTTTTGATGAACCATTCTGACTTAGGAAAGACTACAAATATCTTTTAAGAAATAATGAAAAAGTGTCAACAAATGTTGTAACATTAAAATGGTGATATTTGAGTTAACTTGGAAAGTTATTCCAAAACCAAAAAACACTACAGACCGGGTGCAGTGGCTCATGCCTATAATCCCAGCACTTTGGAAGGCCAAGGTGGGTGGATTGTCTGAGCTCATGAGTTTGAGCCCAAACTGAGCTAGAGCAAGGCTCCATCTCTAAAAATAGCTGGGTGTTGTCATAGGCACCTGTAGTCCAGGCTACCTGGGAGGCTGAAGCAAGAGAATTGCTTTAGCCCAAGAGTTAGAGGTTGCTGTGAGCTTTGACATCAGGGCACTCTACTGGGGGCAACAAAGTGAGACTGTCTCAAAAAGCAAACAACAACAACAAACAATAACACTACAGCTTATCACCAAGAAATGAGACATTCACTGTTCCCTCAGATTTCCAAAGTACATTTGTACCTTAGCAACTTCTTTCTGTACTTACCTACAAAATCCCTATCATTGTTGACAATACTTAGCCATTACTTGAGTGAACTGCACTTAAGTTTAGAACTAGGATTACTGTAAGAGCTACTCCTTTGCAGGGATCCAAAACCTGAAAGTGTGGGAGCAGGGAATAGTGTTTGATTGCCCAGTTTAGAGGAAAAAGAGGAAAAGGCTCGGGCTTTGAATGTCCTGATGTTTGCCTAAGTACAGAGGTTTCTTAGAAGAAGCTGAAGTATTTTATTTTTAAAAATGGCTCAGTTCTTTCGTTGTATTTTCAAATAGCAGAGAGATGACTTTTTTTTAAACTACTATTAACACTTTATTTTTACTTTGTACAAAATACAAAAATGCAAGTCCAAAGAGTCCAGACCAGTGGTGACAGGCACACTGCACGACAGCAACCTTGTCTAGCGAGACGTTAGTCTTTTACAGTTTATTGTAGTGAATACATGCATTATATAAAACAACGACAACAAAAACACACGAAGCCTAGAGATTTCACTACTTCTTACCCCCCAAATAATGCTTGCTATCAAGACTTTGGATGGGGGTGGGGAAAAAGGATTAAAAAGGCAAATAATATTCTTTCCATAAAAAAGTAAAAGCTACCATAAAACATTTTTTTTTTTCTGTCACACTGATTAAATTTCTTCTGAAAAGCCACACACATAAACAAAACAAAACAAAAGTCCTGAACTGGACAGACAGCAAAGACGCAAGAGGGCTGTTAACCCAGGTAACAGTTCAGTAGTTTAAAGAATCTTCTAGACATTTTGAAGCCTTTCTAGTCATTCCTCAGTACAGTGTTCCAGTCGTGCTGTCCCCTTTCCCCCCCTTTAACACCTCCCAGAACAGAAATCCTTGCATCATTGAGTCTCTTCCTAAAAACTAGTTTTGAAAAAGAAAGCAATGTAAAAAAATATTTAACAGAACTATGAAAGATGTAGGAAAGGAGTCTTCGTGGCAAAGTAGTCTTTGCATGGTTTCTATTGTAGACTCTTCAGGGTTTATTTATCTGCCCCATGAATAAGACAGCACCTACAAAATTAAAAAGAAACAACGCATGACTCTATAAAATAATCCTTAAAATAAGATGGCAGGTGCTATATTTAAGGGAGGGGAAGGAGCAATGTTTGACCTATTACTCAGTAGTATTAAACAACAGAACTTTCTGTAATGAATAAAAATGGTTTATATGTTCACTGTCCAATATGGTAGCCAATGCTTACATGTGGCTAGTGTGACTAAGAAAGTGAATTTTTTATTTATTTTTTTGTGACAGACTCTCACTTTGTCACCCTTGGTAGTGTGCTGTGGTGTCATAGCTCACAGCAACCTCAAACTCTTAGGCTCAAGAAATTCTCTTGCCTCCCAAGTAGCTGGGATTACAGGTGCCTACCATAATGCCTGGCTATTTTTTAGAGACTAGGTCTTGCACTGGCTCAGGCTGGTCTGAAACCTGTGCACTCAGGCAATCCACCTGCCTTGGCCTCCTAGAGTGCCAGATTATAGGTGTGAATCAGCCAGAAGATCAATTTTTTTTTTTTTTTGGTTTTTAAAAAATTTTATTTCCGTGCTTATTTTTTATTTCTTTGGTTTTTTGTTGTGGTTGTTGTTGAGACAGAGTCCCACCCTATGCCCCTGAGCAGAGTGCAGTGGCGTCATAGCTCACTGCAACCTCAGACTCAGGCTGTGGGCATCCTGCTGCGTCAGCCTCCGGAAACTGCTGGGATTACAGGTGCTTGCCAGGATGCCCGGCTGGGTTTTTCCATTTTTTTCATGAGTCGGGGTCTCACTCTTGCCAGGTGAGTCTTCAACTCCTGAGCTTAAGCAATTCTCCCTCCTTAGCCTCCCACAGTGCTGGGATTACAGGTGTGAGCCACTGCTTCCAGCCAGAAAGTCAGTTTTTAAAGTTAAGGTTAAATAGCCACATGTGGCCAGAAGCTCTAGCACTGGACTGCTTAGCTCTGGAGTGCACTAATTATAGAACATTACTCATTCAATGAGATAAAAGGATAAGGAACTATCTTACATTGCTGATCAAATAAGATAATAAGCTAAAATGTATTACGCCAATTTTACCAACATGAAGCCAACCTTCCACAAAGACAACCTTGTACTTCCTAATTGTACTAAGTAGGGACTCTTGTATCCTTTTAATGATGAAATCAAAGGCCAGAGCCAAATTCCAACCCATGACTGACAGAGCTAAGATCTACTGAATTAAGACTTTCCAGGTCATAACAATAGAGTGGACTTACAGAGGTTGAAGACATAGCTTCTGGCTAAATTTACTGCATTTATAAAAATATGGGAAAATCAATAGATATCTAAAGTGCCCCCAAAGGGATACTGTCTGAGCCTCTCAATCTGTTAAAAACAGCAACAACCCCCAAACCTGAAATCCTATCAGTGTTTATTTAAAAGATTCCATCACAATCTGTAAACACAGCCTGGGTTTTCCTATCTCTTTAATGTGGGTGGCTGTATTATTCAAAGTGTTTGCAATTTTGACACAGGGGAAATGGATCAAGGGCAACACTGCTGGATACATGTATAGCTATGACCGCAATATACCTGTCTGAATTCTAATGAGTGAACAGAAGCGGAGAATCACTTACCTGTAGGATTGTGTCGGATGAAAAATAGAAAAGGTCTGTCTACTATAAACCAGGGAGGGGACGACCTTGCAATTAGAATCGCAGCTGTGGGGAGAAAAGGGAAATGTGTCAGACAAACAGTTAAGAGGTGAGCAAGGGGGTTTGCATGATGGTTCCTCAGAGGCTGGTGGCATTTGAGGACACACTTAATGCCTGTCTCATGGTCTGGCCATGTTTTGACAGGCTCCGTGGTCACCACCTACTGAACACCTACCACGTGACAGGTCTTCACATTACAGGCTCATTTATTCTACACAAGCACCGTCTTCATAGAGTCTTGATGAAGGTTAAATGTCATAAAACACACTAAAACTCTTAGAACCAGTGTTTGCCACTAAATAAACACACAATGTGTATTCACTGGTATCACTGGCTGTTTTTTTATTCACACCATCTGCTTTGCTGACGAAGCCCCCTGGTCCTTTTCTTCCCGACCTAACTCCTTTCTGTACATTAGCCCAGCCTAATTCTTAGCCTTTTCGGCACATCACTTAGGTTTCCTCTGCACTGACAATGCAGACCACTCACCTGAGACCCACTACCTTAACATTGCTGTTCAACCCATCAGGGGTAGATATCTGACTTGGAAATCCAACGACTTTAGGCTCAGGGCTCTTAGCCATTCCTCCTCTGCCATCCTAGGGAGGGAAGCTCCCACTTAATAAGCCCGAGCCAAGGCCTGGAAGGAGGCCTCACTACCACACACCTGCCGCAATGGCCCATCCTCTTCCTCAACCCCCTGGAAGCACAGACAACTTGGGCTTGATGTGATAAAGGGAACACCATATACGGGGCAAATCAGTCCAGCCGGGGTTACTAGTAGGAGCTATGGATTGAACTGTGTCCCTCTAAAAGTCGTATTCTGAAGCCCCAATCCCCTAAAGTGGCTGCATTCGAATCTAGCACCCTTAGGGAGGTAATAAAGGTTAAATGAGACCATGGGGGTAGAATCTTACTTCTATAGCAGTGCTGTCACTAGAAGAAGGGGGAGAGACACCAGGAATGTGAGGAAGCACCGTCTTTAAGACAAGGAGAGAGGTGTTCGGAGAAGGCACACCTGCCAACACCTTGACCTTGGACTGGCAGCCTGCAGAACTGTTAGTTCTCTTGTTTAAGTCGCCCAGTCTATAGTGTTTTGTTAAGACCCCAGGTTGGGGAAGACAGCAATAGCCTGACCCTGGCAGCCACACAGAGCCTTGCACTGTGATTGGTTTAATGCTCTCTTACTACTATCTTAAAATTCTTCATACATTCTGAATAAGGGGCTCAATATTTTCATTTGGCACAAAACTCTCTAAGTTATGTAGCTGGCCCTGATGGTTATGCTAGCTGGCAAAATTTAGATGTCACTTACAATCACCTAGAAAAGACAAAGAACATCCTAAAAATTCCAACTGTCTTATTCTAAATCTTTGTTTGGAGTACTTTTTTTTTTTTTGAGACAGAGTCTCACTATGTTGCCCCTGGTAGAGTACTGTGGCATCACAGCTTGCAGCAACCTCAAACTCTTGGGCCCAAGAGGTTCTCTTGCCTCAGCCTCCCAGGTAGCTGGGACTACAGGTGCCAACCACAATGCCTGGCTATTTTTTGGTTGTAGTTGTCATTGTTGTTTGGCAGGCCCAGGCTGGGTTCAAACCCACCAGCTCTGGTGTATGTGGCTGGTGCCCTAGCCCCTGAACTATAGGCACTGAGCCTGGAATACTATTTTAAAAGGAATACAAAAAATGTTTATTCAAGAAAAGCAGTAAAGCAAGTATAAATGGTACCTTTTAAAGACCAGGAATATTTGACCCAGTAGTAAGTGTAGCAAGATTTTCACTTCATGAGCTCACAGAATTTGGCCAGATCTATTCATCAGATCTCATATGGCTAATGAAGGGGAAAATTGACTTAAGGTGGTTTTATTTTCTCCTTCATTATATAAACCACTGAGGAGAAAGCAGATGTGAATGTTCTAATTATCAGGGAAGGCTGCATAGCCATCCTGCTGCAATTCAATAGAAGCTAATTCTTCGCTTTGTCCTGGATAGAGCTAATTGGCTATTTTCCTATAAGCACTTGATGTTTTTTTAATATTTCAATTTGAAGATTGCTTTTCCTGCCAATAAGAAGCTAGAATGTGCTTTATCCTCCTGAGAACAGGGATCAGCAAAGTACTGTCCTCAGCCAAGTCTATGGGGAAGTCATCTTATACAAGTAAAGTTTTATTGGAACACAGCCACGCCTGTTCACCTGCAGCGTCTGTCTGCTTTCTCCCACAGTGGCAGAGGCAAGAAGTCGATGGAGACGGTGTGGCCTGCAAAGCTGAAAATCGTGCTATTCGGCTGTTGACAGAAGTTTGCTGACTCTTGTCCTAGAGGAATTTCTCTCACTGACATACTTTAATGAAACAGATTCTGAGCTCCTTGGACACAGGTCCTTGATCCCTCAGTACTCACTGTCACCTTCTGAGGGTCAACCTGCAGTGTCTGGCTGGAAACAAGGTTCATTACATATTCGCCCAATTGTTGCCTAAAGCGGGGTGTGTCTGCTTCCCTGCCAGAGCTGGCCCTGCCTGGGACCCGAGGCTTACTTGTAGCTGCTGAAGCTTTGGTTCCATCTTCACTGACTTCAATTTTTGCTTTTTGCAAGATGTGAGAAACATGAAGGTTTTCGGATCCTGTTCACAGAAAATAAAACAAAATCAGCATTTGACAGGCACATCATCATCTGGTTGGAGAAGTGACCTCAAAGTCACGCAAATACCAATTTTTAAAACTGTGAGGAGATGTGACCTCTGATAGTCCTGGTGACAAGGATACAGACAGCTGTCCCTTGTGAACGTCAGTCCCTGCGAAGTAAACTGTGATACTCGCTCCAGGGAAGGGAAGCCCCGGCCCTGAATACTTTAGTGCCTCTCTCAGTCTGATCACTAGAACTTTATTTAAAAAAAAGAAAATAGACGATATTTGAAAAGGAAGCCCAATTTTCCAGAAACAGCAGGCAATGATAGTATTAGTGTTATTATTATTTTTGCACTTTTTGGCTGGGGCTGGGTTTGAACCTGCCACCTCTGGTGGATGGGGCTGACACCCTACTCCTTTGAGCCACAGGCGCCGCCTGGCAATGACATTATTTTTTAGTTACAGAATATAGATCCAGGAAGGATTCAGACAGCATTAAGGGATGGGGAAACTGAGGCCTGAAGTGTTAAGAAATCTGTCCCCAACTAACTACTACAGCTAGTTAGCAGCAGGGTAAGAGCTGAGGTTTCACAACCACCACCACTCATCTCATGAGCATGTGAGTGACAGAAGAGTGTCTTGCATGAGAGAGTTGAGACTTTAGTGGAGGGCGGGACGCAGGAATGCAGTTGTGCCTTGAAGACCCTCTCATGAACTCACTTTTCCTTCCCAGTAAGTCCTGACCTTTCCAGCAGTACCCACAGGCTGCTACTTTCAAGGAGAATGCAAACTAGAGTTGACATTAACTTGGATGGGACACAGCTCTGGAAGCAAAGGGACAATGTGCTTGTATGTCATTTGGGTTTGAACCGTATGCACTAGTGCCCAGCTCTGGTGTCACCAACTATGACTGAGATGCACATTCAGGGGCCCCAAGTCACAGGTAGGAGCAAAAGAACTTCTCAGAGGAATTTTCCCTGTCATCACCCCTGTTTACCATTTGGGCTAAGCCAGACAACCTTGAAGGGGAAGGTACAGGTTAAAGCAGCTTCCCAAACTGTTTTGTGCTGAGGGATCATGTTAAAAGGAAGATTCTGATACAGCAGTTCTGGGTTGGACTCAAGATCGTACATTTCAAACAAGCTCCAGCTGATGCTAACGCTGCCAGGCAAGTGCTCAGAGTCACCAGGGATAAAAGGAATCAGAACATCTACGGAGCTGCACTGTCACTGGGGAAGACGCAGGAGTCCCCAGACAGAGCAGGTGCTCAGCTGTTCACTAGGACGCAACTGAGGTTCATAACCAATGAACTTCTTACCATTCAAGGGGAAAAGCACAAACCAGAGTACAAATAATGTTCAAACCATGACTTTTCTTTGAAAGGAGATTGCTTTGTTCTAAATCTAACTGACAAAGAACTGAGCATTCAAACAGAAGTCTAGAAAAATGTGATACCACGTAAGTCTCAGCTGCTCTGACGAAGAAGTTTTAATCAGATTTATATGAGTTTATATTATTTTAGATTAATGGGTGGACACAAGATACCAGAGTACATATCTGGATACCGTACCTGGGTCATTATGAAAGTTTTGACACAAAAATCAGGATACGTAAAATTTCCCACCTAACAGGTACAATGTAGGGGTATGTGGCACACTTCCTGGGGGAAGGACTCAACAACTCAGACTTTACCTTTCAAACGCACAACAGTGTAACCTTATCATACGTACCCCCGTATTAATCTGGAAAAAAAAATGTAAAATCTACAGCATATTTACATCCCAGTAACACTGACAAGCCAAGCAGGCTGAAACCTGCACGGGTGAGTCAGGAAGGGTGCCATCGACTGTGCTTCATGAAACCAAGTGATGGGCCACACACAGTCTGTCTCTGAACTTCTTAGTGACCTCCTGCATGCCTACAGTTGCTCAGCGGAATCAAGCAAGCATTTGTGAGCTCAACAATCTTGGTGGTTTTTTTGCAAACAAAAGGAAAGTGCTCATATTTGAAAATAAAGAGAAACTAGCATCTAAATAACAGAGAAATTTTTAAGTAACAGAGGCAATGCAGGAAAGGCGTCTTTGTGCCGTCACTGGGGCAGCACGGGAAATGAACACGCAAAACGGAGGGATGGAGTATGGTGACGACAGTCAATGGCAACGTTTGGTGATTACCAAATTAAACCCTGGACAGTTTTAGGACAACCCATTCCTAATTCTGACCTTTTCTCTAAACAAACCAGAGACTCAATTTGTAATATTTTCTTCAAGTATACAAGCAAGTTTTAAATGGAACATACTTGTTATTTTTGCAAAATTTGCCTTTGAGGAATCAAACATCTCGGTAATACCAAGAACTTGCAGCGGCTCCTTCAAGTCGATCTGAGCTACAGCTGTGAACCTGCCGTGAGAGCAGAAGACAAGGGAAGAATCACTAGGCTGTAAATGGGACACTCGGGCACACTTACAAACTGATAATGGGGCATTGGGCACGCTTATAAACCAATAGTGGGACACTTGGGCACGCTTACAAACCGAGAATGGGACACTTGGGCACGCTTACAAACCAATAGTGGGACACTCGGGCATGTTTACAAACCGATAATGGGACGCTTACAGACCAAGAATGGGACACTCGGGCCTGTTTACAAACCGATAATGGGACAATTGGGCATGTTTAGAAACTGATAATGGGACACTTGGGCATGCTTACAAACTGATAATGGGACAATTGGGGCACGCTTACAAATTGATAGTGGGACACTCGGGCACGCTTACAAACCAATAACAGGACAATCGGGCACACTTACAAACCGAGAATGGGACACTCGGGCACGCTTACAAACTGATAACAGGACAATCGGGGCACATTTATAAACCGAGAATGGGACAAGCGGGGCATGCTTACAAACCGATTCCTTTTTAAGTAAGATCTGAAGACCAATCTGAACTATATATTAAATTTTAATTCCCAAATTAATAATAAACACCAGGGAAGCAGGGAAAAACTCACTTCTCAAACGTTTAGTTGGCAAATGAGCAGCACAGCAAGTATGGCCATTGTCACCCTCATGTGCCACAGGGTCCCTGTTCTGATACTTTGGAAGATCTACAAAACCACTTTTTTGTTCTTATGTGGAGGTTCAGAGAACTAACAAGGTCCTAGTGCTCTGGAGTATCTACAGCTCTTTCCTATGTCAGCTGTGGTTCTTCTTCCCCATATCCAATTTGACTATAGTAAGAAACGCCATCCTTTATAGCCGCGGTTCTCAACCTGTGGGTCGTGACCCCTTTGGGGGTCGAATGACCCTTTCACAGGCGTCACCTAACACCATCCTGCATATCAGATATTTACATCACAATTCATAACAGTAGCAAAATTACAGTATGAAGCAGCAACAAAAATAATTTTATGGTTGGGGGTCACGCAAAATGAGGAACTGTATTAAAAGGTCGCGGCAAGAGGAAGACTGAGAACCACTGCTTTATAGGATAGCAAATGGTTAAAAGAGAGGCGATTCCCTCCTGATAGTTCATGTTGGGACTGAAATTATCTTCCTGTTAAACCTGGAGCAAATGTCAGGCATAAGTGATATGGTATTACACTTGGGTGTAACATGGGTTTCCTGGATATGTGTGGCCTATCTAGCCTGGGGACCATACGTAGGTAAATCTTAGTTATTAAAACTATTGTCAGAGGATGTTTGCCAGACTTGACTTCATCCTGTAAGGCTTCTCCTGCTCTTCACACACTGAAGCCTAACAATGCCATCATCTTGTTCGTTTATATCATGCATTGCCTACTTGAAGCCTTAATTTTACTAGAAAAAATAATCTCGAGAGGATTACTAATAATTATTGTAAACGTATTACTCTGATTACTTAACTCAGTGAAGAATCAAAAGCAATTGGAACGCTCTACTACCACGGAGGCCCGGGCTATTAAAAGCTCTGGAGAGTGGGAGAACAGTTAATGGCGACAAATTCACAGAGCAGGGACCACAATTCATTGCCCCCTTCACTGGTCTGGACAGAGCATTCTCTGACCTCTTAGAAATTTAGGATTCATATAGAATTTGGGATTACTCTTCCCTTGGCTTCAAGTCATACGGCTCAAATGGCATCTGTATTTTATTTTTAGCGTATAAGAGAAAAACTGCCTTAGATACTAATGTAAGAATTCTGTCTAGGTTGTTTCAAAACATTTCTTTACCACCTAGCTTTTGGGCCTTGGTCTTCAGCAACTTCTAGCTAAAACCTAAAATAAGTAAAATAAAGTCTTCTTATCAAAACATACGGAGCTCTATTAATCTTTATTGCACTTTCATCTATGCTACATACACGAGCTTTTCAGTTTTTGGAATACACGTGTCTCTGAAATATACATGTGTTTTCCAGTCTTTTGGACACAGTGAGGGACGTTAGGAGAGCAGGTCCTTATACGGAGGAGGGGAGGGAGGCTCTGTAGGAAAGGTGCCTCCTCCTTTCCTTTCTTATCATCGGTACCCCATCCCACAAGCAGCACAAAGAGCTTTTAAAAAACCTTTAGAAAACCACAGCCTAGTATTCTCACTATGCAATTTCTGCCCCATTTGCCTCATGTTTTGTTGTCTTGTATCCAATACCATAGCTACTGGCTGAACAATCCCGCCGCCGTGTCCCAGGGAGGGGGCTACTTACTTGGGCAGGATGACCTGCACCCTCTTGGGCACCATGGTGCTCATCCAGCTGTCTATGGTCTTGGTGCTGATGTGAGGGATGATGGCTGACAGGGGGGTGGAGCTCTCCGTTGGCAGCGCAATCAGCATGCTGACACTCTCCCCGTGGTAGGGCAGTTCAATGAAGTTGTACCACAAGTCGTTGGGGGTGCTTGTCGACCCTAAAGAAATCAGAGGCAAGTTCAGTGTCTCCTATGGCTTTTAGAAGTGGTGTGCGTGCTTGCTGGTCACCAGGGTGGCTTCAGAGGGAAGAGGGCAATTCAGCTGGAGAACGTCCCTTTCCCACAGATAGCTTCCTTAGAAGGACAGAGATAAGGACAATTATTTCTTCCCTCTGCACTGAAGAATTCTCTTCCTCCAGTCTAGACAGAATGCCTTTGGGCGTCACTAAAATCATTTTAATTCTGCCAAGTAGAATTTAACTAGATCACATAAAGCACTTAGGATTCAGTGCTTTGCAAGAAGTTGACCCTTAAGTGAATAAAAGAATAAATCTGAGCTGCCTTAGCCTCATTTGTTTTTTAAAAAAATTTATTTCAAAAGAACCAAATTGCATGTGTGTATTAAGGATACAGCATGATGTTCTGTGATCCATACAGAGAGTAAAATGGACACTCCATGGAGAAGGCAGCAAATCACACGCCCATCATCTCACACAGTCACCTGTTTTGTTTGGGGTTTTTCGGTGACAGATAAAAGCAGCTAAAATCCATTCTTTTAGAAGGAATCCCATATACCAGTGGTCCCCCAATCTTTATGTTACCAAGGAACAATTTCATGCAAGATATGGAAGGGGAAGGGTGGGGGGCACCTGATGGGAGGTGGAGCTGAGGCCGTGATGTGAGCCACGGGGAGCGGCTGCAAACACAGACGAAGCTTTGCTTGCTGGCCTGCGGCTCACCTCCTGCCATGCAGCCCGGTTCCTAACAGGCCAAAGATCAAACCTTTTCACATTAGGGACAGTTTCATGGAAGATAATTTTTCCAGGATGGGGTTGTGGGATTAGGATAAGAGGTGGAACTTGGGTGGTAATGTGCCACCCAGTTATGCGGAACTGGTCCACTACCTGGGGGTTGGGGACCACAGCCCTATACCGTACAATTTAATCACCTAGAGTGCTCATTTTGATGAGGCTACATGGGCATGTAAAGAGAAAGAAGATACATAGTGTCTACCCTTTAGGACAAGACCTATTCTGTGCCTGGTCCATTCCAACAACTTCCACAGATGTAGTATCTTCAGCACCCCAGGAGGTGAGCATAACTGGTCTGACTGTCAGGTGACGAGGCCTCTTTGGAGAAATTAAGGAACTGCCAAAAACACACCTGACAGCAGGAGGGCCAAAAGCATCTAATGCCAAAGGTGATCTCCATTCACTCCCTGGCTCCCTACCCACTCTCCACTCACTCCAGCAACTACGACATGGGTCATTCTAAAAGTTTTGAGATACATAAAAATCAAGAAACAAAATCCATGGGCAGAAACAAATGAAGCCCTACCAGCAACACCCATAAGTCAAGCAAGTTGCAACTTGCTGCATTCTCTGATTCTGGGTGAATCAGAATGGACACTGTTGACTGTGTTTCTTGGAAGTGAAATAACGTTTTAGCAACCTTCAACTCCTGGGCTTAAGCGATTCTCTTGTCTCAGCCTCCTAAGTAGCTGGGACCACAGGTGCCCACCACAACACCTGGCTACTTTTTTTGGTTGCAGCCATCATTGTTGTTTGGCAGGCCCGGGCTGAATTTGAACCCGCCACCTTAGGTGTATGTGGCTGGTGCTTTAGCCACTTGAGCCACACGCGCCAAGCCAACACTTCAAACTTTTAAAGAAGAGGTCGGTGACCTTGGTGACCTGTGCCTCCTTGTATGTAGAATGGAAATATCAAGCTATCACAGGACCTCACAGGGTTGCTGTGATGATTAAATGAGGAAAAAACATATCTAAGGGACTTATACAGGCCTGGCCGGTGCTGGTGCTTAATGAATGTCAGTCCTCTCCTCATCCTGTAGTAATCTAGAAGAACAACACAGCTAAGAAAGAAGAAAAGGAGAAAGCAACCTTCCTCCCTCCCTCCCTCCCTGCATCCTTTTTTTTCTCTTTGAGATAATTCTCACTCTCTATTGCCCCGGGTAGAGTGCCATGGTGCCACGCAACATCAAACTCTTGGGCTCAAGTCAAGTGATCCTCTTGCCTCAGCCTCCCAAGTAGCTGAGACTATAGGCGCCCACCATAAACATCCCACTATGTTTTTTTCTAGCTGTTCAGCAACTCCGCAAGGCCTTCCTCAGCCCTAGGTGTGTGTGGAACTCTCTCTAGCCTGGCTTCTGTCTTGGGGCTACCTAAGAACCAAAGATAGGACTCTTCATCTTTACTTTTAGCCTATGTAATAAAACAGTCTCAGCAGAAACTAAAAAAATCAATGGAAAAGTGAGAAAAAAAAAACCCCGAAAACACTTCCTAATGAGCTCTTTAATCCTCGAAGAAAACATTACATCCCTACTCTGGCAGAGCCAATTTTTAGAAAGTGTGAAATTTGGGAAGCAGCTAATAAATGACTGCTCCAGGGCATGAAATAAGGAGGCATTAACTGCGTCTAGCAGTGTTTACTGTTCTGATAAGAAGGATGGAGGTTATGAACAATGAAAAGTGATGAGCTGCTGTGTTTGAGGGAGGAAGAGAGAGCACGCCCCTGCCCACCAGTTAATCCGTCCTCACCTGGATCCACTGGTGACCCCTCAGTAATACGGATGACCACGAACACTTTGCATCTAGTTACTCATATCTGCTTGGTACTGACTGACTTCTGTTTCTGGCCAATGGTGGCCAGCATGCTTCTAGACATCCTCATGCTTATTTTTATTTGGTGGCTTAAGGAGACAGAATTAACACCCTTCCTCCCTTTCCACCTGGTCACTAAAGTACTATTCACACAACACCCTTTTATGGCGGACCTGAGCAGACTCTAAGGACACGAGATGTGGAACTCTGAGATCTGTGTTCAAATCCCACACCAACAGCACCTGCACTCTGGGACTCTGGCAAGTTCCTAACTCCAAGTCTTAGTTTTCTCATCTGTAAAATGCTACAAGGACAGCACCTGCTTTACAGAGGTAGAAAATTCAGTGAGATGACACATACGGAGTGCCCAGTGCAGTCTGGGACACAGCACGAGCTTCCCTCTGTTGATGTGAGCTGCTTTGTAAAATGCCTCACTTCTGGAATGTGACATCACTGCTCACAGCCTAAATGCAACATCGACCCAGCCAGGAAACCACACCTGCTGCCCTGGGCAGAAGGAATGTGGCTCCTGGGCAGCGCCTGGCAGAATGAATCAGTTCAGGGAAGGGTATTTGGGAGCCCAGTGTCAAAACATGGAGCCTCTTTTCAATTTTTACTTTTTTAGAGTCTCACTCTGTCACCGTGGGTAGAGTTCCTTGGCATCAGCCTAGCTCACAGCAACTCAAACTCCTGCCTCAGCTTGCCGAGTAGCTGGGACTATAGGTGACCATCACAACACTTGGCTAGTTTTTCTATTTTTAGTAGAGACAGGGTCTCACTCTTGCTCAGGCTGGTCTCAAACTCCTGAGTTCAAGAAATCCTCTAGCCTCAGCCTCCCACAGTGCTCATAGTCCTTGGTGTGAGCCACTGTGCAAGATACCCTTATTTTATTAAATTTTCATTTTTTAAAGTTATGATTGGTATAATAGTTGTGTATATTTATGAAGCCTCTGGCTGTCTCAGAGCTCTTCCTTTCAAAATGCTCTACCCCAGGCTCTCTCTTTTCCCTCTAGAAAATCAACTGTGTATTCTTCAATGAGAATAATTTCTACAGTCTATAAAAACTTGAAGCAAGTTCATTCATTCTGAAAAGGAGCAGAGATAAAAAGGGGAAAAGAAGTCTTTCCTCTTAGATAGATGGTGAGAAACACAACTTTCTTTTTTTTTTTTTATTTATTTTTTAATTTATTTTTTAATTGAATGTTAACTATGTACATTAATGCACTTCTGGGGTACAGTGTGGGGTTTTCACATGCATTCTGAACTACTTCCATCAAACTGGTCAACACAGCCTTCATGTCATTTTCTCAGT
>CAUYTI010136728.1:0-72542 GCA_963575145.1 Galago senegalensis
TCCAAAACCTTAAAGAATATCCAGTGTGGATGTCTGGAATGTGTAAAATCTGAATTTTTAATCTTTCTACAAATACTTTATTTGCTGTTAGTGCATTTGACTACTTGACATTTCAATATGTGTTCCTTAAATATATTCTTCGAAATATGTTTTTAGAGCATAACTTTTACAAGTATTTTTCTTATAATAACCCATTTCCTTATTAAGCTACTGTTTTGCTATTATAATGTATGGCTGTGATTAAGTAATCAAGATCAAGATCGTGATGTGTGTGAAGCAGTGATTACCACAGGTCAAGGAGGGCAGGGGAACTGGAGATCAAAGGGCACAGAACAGTAGATACAGGAGCAACCATTCCAGAGATCTAACATGCAGCATGAGCATTGGAACAACCTTGGTAAAGTGGAAACTAATTTACCAAACTGAGTGATGATTTCAAATCACAGGAAAGGGAGATCACACCTGGATAACCACCAGAGATTTTTCTACATTTGTCTTGTTTGGTATTTTCTTCACAATGTCCTCTCATTAAAATCAGTTTTTCCCAGTAAAAGACAAGTTTGGCTTCAAATTGATCTACATTTTTTTCTTATGAAAAATGACTTATTAACTCTTGCAATTTTGAAAAGGAAAGGGTACGGGGAGGACTTTGTCCTGAATTGTACCTATAAATATACCAGGGCAGGGGTAGAAAGTACACTTTCCTTCCTTTGATCAGAATACTGCCCATTAATGAAACGACCATGGTCACTGACAATCT
The DNA here is from genome assembly GCA_963575145.1 of Galago senegalensis. Classification (NCBI taxonomy): domain Eukaryota; kingdom Metazoa; phylum Chordata; class Mammalia; order Primates; family Galagidae; genus Galago; species Galago senegalensis. The sequence continues at coordinate 761 of CAUYTI010136728.1, forward strand.
TCACAGCAAGAACATGGCTGCCGTAGGAGTAGTGTCTCAGAATGAGTAATAGATAGAAGTCACTGGTATTGTTATATTTAAGGTATTTCAGGTTGCTGCTTTTGTCTCACGTTGCAATAAATGAAAGCAAAAGGGAAAAGTGCATTTTAGAGGCTGGCAAGGATTCAAATGGCAATTCTGTGTGGAGTAGCAGGCGTGCTAAGTGACCTGAGGTAGTGCATATGTCCTCTGCGACCTTTTTCTCTTTGTACACAACGTGTGAAAAAATAGCACTATAAACACGTATCAGTAAAGGTAACAGTAATGGTCCAGTTTAAAAAAGCAAATTCAGTGACACAATTGCATAAAAGCTTTAGTTCTCACATTTAGAGGCAATCAGAGATGGTCAGGCGGGATCATCTACCTAATTCAGCTACATAAAAACTCAAACTGAGAGAACGACGTCAAATGTTTGTCTTTGGCGCAAGAAGGAAAGATGTTACTGAACAGTTCTTATCTGAGAATTAAGTAATATCTTTTGAAATTGATACCGGCCTCCCCACCTCCCAGTTCATTAAACAGAACTAGCAGGATCCATACCACTGGATGTGGGGCTGGGAGTTACTGAATGGTGGTTTAAGACCACCGACTGGTGGCAGAATAACAATTAACTATCCCACCTTTCTGGTCACCAACACTCGGTTCACCCTTCCCTCCACCCATGTAGTCTCTTCTCAGGGACACGTCTTGGAATCTGCATCTGCTCCAGGGATCATGGACGATACCCAAGATATATGTTATAATATATTGTAATAATTACAATATTATAATAATACTGTAATATTGTATTAATATAATATTTTAATTATTGTAATAATTACAATATTATAATAATCATGCACAATATCCAAGATATATAATTACAATAATTACAATATTATAATATTATAATATTGTATTGATATAATATTATAATTATTATAATAATTACAATAATTACAGTATAATAATCATGCACAATATCTAAGATATATGTTATAATATGTTGTAATAATTATAATAATTACAATATTATAATAATATTGTATTAATATATTATAATTATTGTAATTATTTAATTACAATATTATAATAATTATGCACAATATCCAAGACATATGTTATATTATAGTAATTACAATATTATGATAATATTGTAATATTGTATTAGTATAATATTGTAATTGTTGTAATAATTATTACAATATTATTGTATAATTATAATATTGTAATAATATAATATTATGATTAAATTATATTATATTGTAACATAAGATATATTATTATAATATGTTATATTGTTATATTATATTGTTTCTCGATATCTGAATCACAATATTGTTTACATTACTCTGTATAGTCCTTGTGTGTTTTCTCCTGATCCAGACATTGACAAATTAAGAAGACAAGTTATGGAACTAGTCCACAAACTAAGTTATTTTTAGCAAACACTCCTATTTCAAAAGAGAAAAAAAATACAGATTTGTGTGTTGATTCCAAAATCCACCTGGAAAACTATTGTGAGTGGATCTTCAGGGGCTTTTTCTCTGTCCTTCTTGGTTCCATTCATGGGAGGAAATTCTCTCCCTTCCATTTTTCTAGTTAAATTTCAGGTAAAAGGGTCAGTGGAATTTGAAATTGTAGGTATTTTTATTGTCTTTCTTCTATAGACCATAATATTTTCCTTTTTATTTCAGAAAATTATAGGATACACGTTTTGTCAACTTACTTTGTTTTTGCACAGATTGAGTCAAATGGTTTTCACCCAGATAGTACCCATCCTAAACGATGGGTGTGAATTTGCCCCTCCCTCTCACCCTCCCACAAGCTTCACTTATCAATTCTGAAATGCAAATTTGAGAAAGACCCTAGGCAATTATATAAAAGAAAAGCTTGTATTAGAAAATATAAATGTTTCAGAAAAATATTACTCAGATGCTAAGAAATTGCACGTGCCAAGAATGTCATGCACAGGTAAACATTATGAGTATCGTTTTAATAATCCCAGTGTTGTTTTTCTATTTTTAAGAAATATTTTTGAAAGTTTCTGAAAAATATAGTTTTTAAGGTACCTTATATAAGAAAATCAATTTGTTAGTCAATATATAAAAAACGCAAAAATGAGAAAAAAATAACTGTTAGTGGAAAACAGTGGACATTTCATGGAAATTGGCAGTGTTTTTTTTTTTTTTTTCATCTGCTTCCTGTCTTTAGAAGCTGGGGGATCTTGACAAGCCACAGTTCCTATGTTTCTTGTTTTCCTATTTAGTATACTCCTGTTCTGAAGGGGCACAGATCTTTTTCACTGTAGGCCAGAATTTCACTGATGATTCAAGTGTCTTTAAAACATAGGAGGCTTCCACCTATTTGATATTGCAGCAACTTACACCAACAGCCTCATCCACATTTTCTTTCTGGGCATACTTTTTGATTTGTGACAAATCTTTCCTTCTTTTTCTTTACTCTGATTGCTAGTACCTTAAATATATCAGACTTCTGTGGAGAAACATTGTTTACTTTCCTGAGTCATTTTGGCCTATAGGAAGAATTTACGGGGGGTCCAACCTGAATTGAGTCCTTCATCTAAAATACCTAAATCAAGTCAGATCTTTTAAGAAAAAAGATCTTAAAACATTTCTCTGAGCTAGGTCTGTGAGCACTGGTTTTATGGTGCATGCCTTGTAGCAGCCTGTTGTAGAAGAATGGGGGATTTGAAAGTGTCAAGCTGATCTTGTGGTTTATTGAGTGATTTTAGGTGTTTACTATCATTTTTCTCCTCATTGCTAAATCAACAATAATATTAGTTAGCACTAATCGATATTAAGTTATTTCCAGCAGGAATATGTGGAATGGCTCCCATTTGACTGAAGAAAAGACATCAAATAGTCAGTGATGGAGACACAATTACAAAGCCAAATCTATCCATTTTTATTGCACCAAATAAGGCAAAGCCAGGCACTTAGATAAACCTTCCTTGATTCTACATGTAATGGTCATTTTACTGTATGACACTGCTATATTAAAAAAAATTACAGGCTTTTTATGCAAATTTCCTTACAGAGATGGCCATATCTATGCAAATTATTTTTTTGAAAATTTCACATTATCATTTTGTGGTGTGCAGTAGATAATTCTAGGATGTAAACTATTGCTGCCTATTTCATCTCAGTAAAAACTGATCTACCTATCATTTAGTATAAGACCAATTTTCAATAAATGAATTGCTTCAGTATTTCTTCTATTTAAACATTTTTTTCCAACTGCTCACAGATGTCATTAATCACTCATAACTATATTTTTCAGACAGAGTTTCCTCAGCAGAGCAGCAAAAAAGTTGAAAGCAAGAGAGAGATAGCAGCTTCAGGCATGGATGCATTTCATTAATCTAGATTGCCCCCTTTGGCCATGGTACTAGCCTCCTGGCTGCTCTCTCTATTGCCATCAATCATTTTCTCTCTGGAAATCTCACCCGATCCTCTCACATCCTTCTTCTCTGATTTATGATCTCTTACCTCTCTGTTTTTCAACATAAAAATGCAAGAACACAGATCTAATAAAATTAGAATAATTTTTAACATGGTAAAAATATATTTATTAGATAAAAATACTAACATATTTCATGTTCTAGACATTTTGAGCTGTTTCAGTAAATAATCACACCATTCCCACATTTTGTAGGATCACCCATGTTTGGGTGAGGATACAGAGCTGTTTGTGGAAAATTACAGGGACAAAACAAAGTATATCAACTATTTCTCCAAAAACTTATTACACACACAATTCTTTTGTTTATTTGTTAATTTTTTATGGGCTTATTAGAAAACTTTATGCACAAAAATTGGAAAATATTGAGGAAATGAACAAATTCTTGCTAACACAAAACTTTCCCAGGTTCAATCAGGAAAAAAAATAGAATTCCTAAACAGACCAATATAAAGTGACAAAATTGAACCAGTGATAAAAATACTTCCAATGAATAAAAAAGCCCTGGACCAGATGGTTTCACAGGTGAATACTACCACACTTACAATACAGTGCAGATTATTTTATAACATTAAGATGGAGGGAATAGTCCCTACCACCACCCATTAAAAAACCAACATTATGGGTAGTGCCTATGGCTCAAAGGAGTAGGGCACTGGCCCCATATACTGGAGGTGGTGGGTTCAAACCCAGCCTCAGCCAAAAAAAAAAAAAATTACCAACATTATTTTTCACAGACCTGGAATAAATAATTGTACACTTTGTATGGAATAAGAAAAGAGTACAAATAGCTAAAGCAACCTTAGGAACAAAGGACAAATCGAAGGGCATAACTTTACCAGACTTGAAGGCTATATAAGGCTAAAGTAACCAAACAGAGTGGTACTGGCACAAAAATTGAGACATAAACCAATGGATCATAACAGAAAACCCAGTTACAAAGCAATCCTTATATTGCCATTGACCTTTCACACAGCAGACAATGACAAACTCTAGGGAAAAGAACCAGTGAAAGCTACATTAACCAGTTTGTTGTAAGTATTTCAAATTGTATATAAAACCAGCACATTGTACCCCATAAACACATTAAGGTAGGCAGCTATGATTAATTTAAAAAAAAGAACTCCCTTTAATAAATGGTGCTGGGAAAATTGTCTAGTCACATGTAGAATATTGAAACAAGATCTTCACCTCTACTATTCACAAACATTAATTCATGATGGACAATAGCCTTAAATGTAAGGCTCAAATCTATAAGAATTCTAGAAGAAAATGTTAGAAAAATAGTAATAGACATTGACCTAGGCAATGATTTTATGAAGAAGACAGCAAATAAAGTTTAACAAATAGGACCTGATTAAGTTAAAAAGCTTCTGCATAGCCAAGGAAACGTCAATAGAGGTCAATAGAGTGAATAGATAACCTAGAGAATGGGAGAAAACACTTACATGGTATAGATTCAGAGAAGGGCTGATAACCAGAATCTATAAGGAACTCAAGCAAATCAGCAAGAAAAATGCAATTAACCCTAAAAAAAATAGGCAAAAACAGGAACTGAACCTTTTTAAAATAAGATTAATTAATGGCCAAAAAAATGTTTCAAAGATGTTCAAAGTCTCTAGTCATTAGAGAAATGCAAATCAAAATCATAATGAGATATCACATAACTTTAGTGAGAATGGATTTTGTTTAAAAAATTCCCAGACCACAGAATCCAAGAGAAAAGAACAATTAGATGCTGTGGTGGGATTGCGTACTAGAACAACTATGGACATTCTTATGGAGATAGCTCAAAAAACTAAAAATAGACCTACGTTTGATCCAGCAATTCCATTATTAGCTATTTACCCAAAGGAAAAAAAAAGTCATTTTATCAAAAAGATACATATGCTCAAGCGTTTACTGCAGCCCAATTCATAATCATAAAGGTGTATAATAAACCTAAGTCAATACCTGAGTTCTTTGAGGACTCTCTCCAGTGTTTTCCATAGAGGCTCTACTGATTGACAGTCACACCAACAGTGTTAGAGTGTTTCCTTCTCTTTGCATCCGTGTCAACATCTATTGTTTTTGGACTTTTTAATAAAAGCCATTCTCACAGGAGTAATGTAGTATTTCAGTGTGGTTTTAATTGGCATCCTCCTGAAATTGGTGACATTGAGCTTTTTTTTTTTCATGCTTATTGGCTAAATTTGTCTTTTGAAAAGATTCTGTTCATGTTTTTAACCACTTTTTAGTGCGATTGTTTATTTTTTCCTTGCTGATTTGATAGAGCCCTTTGTAGATTCTGATCATTTGCCTTTCATCAGGTGCATAGCTTGTGAATATTCTCTCCCATTCTGTAGATTGTCTGTTTAGTCTGTTAATTTTTCCTTCACCATACAGAAGCTTTCTAATTTAGTCAAATCCCATGGATTTATTTTTATTGTTTCTTTATTGCCATTGGGGTGTCAGTCATTAATTCTTTGCTTGGGGCAATATCTAGAAGAGTTTTCCTTGCATTTTCTTCTAGAATTCTTATGGTTTCGTGCCTTATACCTAAATCTTTAATGTAACTTCAATTAATTTTTGTGAGTGGTGAGAGATATAGATTCTGTTCCATTCTCCAACATGTAATTGCCTGAGCACAATTTATAGAGTAGGGTCTTCTTTCCCCCTATTTATATTTGTGTCTGCTTTGTCAGAGATCATTTGGCTGATCAATTGTGGATGGTTTTATATATGGGTTCTCTGTGCCATTTTATTTCTCTTTGTCTCTTTTTGTAGAGACAATACAATGCTATTTGGGCTAATAAAGCCTTGTAGTACGGTTTGATGACTGGTAATGTGGTCCCTCCTGATTTGTTCTTTCTGCTTCAAATTGCTCTCATTTTTGGTCTTTTTTCTTTTTCCAAACAAAGCATAGAGTTATTTTTTTCTGGATCTTTGAAAGATGGTGTTAGCATTTTGATGGGGATTGCACTGAATCTGTAAATGATGCTTGGTGCAGTATGGACATTTGAACAATGTTGATTCTACTTATCCATGTGGATGAAATGTTTTTCCATTTGTTTGTGTCATCCACAATCTCTATACTCAGAGTTTCATATTTATTCTGTAGAGATCTCTCACCTCCTTTGGTTAAGTATATCCTAGGTGTTTAATTTTTTGTGTGCCTATTGTGCCTAGTATTGAATCTTTGATTAGATTCTCACCTTAATTATTATTAGATGTAAGAATGCTACTAATTTGTGAATGTTAATTTTGTAATCTGAGACATTGCTGAATTTATAAATTCAAAGAATCTTTTGATGGAGTCTTTGGAATTGTCTAGATATAAGAGTATATCATAGTGAAAAAGTGATATTTTGACATCTTCTTTTCCAATTTGATCTGTTCTATTTTTTTTCTCTTGCAATGTTGCTCTGGTTAAAACATTCAGGACTATGTTGAATAGAAATGGTGACAGTGGACAAACTTGTCTGGTTCCAGTTCTTTATGAGTGTGCTTTCAAAGTGTCCTTGTTTAGTATGACATTGGCTGTGGGTTTGTCATATGTGGCTTTTATAATTTTGAGATATGCTTCTTCAGTGCCTAGTTTGTTAAAGGTATTTATCATTAAATGGTATTGAATTTTGTCACATCCTGCATCTATTAAGATGATCATATATGGTCTTTGTTTTTGCTTTGGTTTATGTAGTGAATCACATTTGTTGTTTTACAAATGTTGATCCAATTTGTATCCCTGGCCTGAAGCCCACTTGGTAATGATGGATTATTTTTTTTGCTGTGCTATTGAATTTGAATTCCCCATATTTTATGGAAAATTTTTGTGTCTCTATCTTAACGCTATTGGCCTGTAGTTCATTTTTTTCTGTTGTGTGCATTCTTCTAACATTTTTATCAAGGTGATAATGGCGTCAAAAAATGAGCTGTGGAGTATTCCCTCCTTCTCAATGTTATGCAACAATTTCCACAGTATAAACATTAGCTTTCTTTGTAAATCATTAAAATATGCTTGTAAATGCATTTTGTCTGGGACTTTTTTTGTTGAAAGGTTTTTTAATATTGCTTAAAGATTGCTGTTCTTTATTTGTTTGTTTAGGAGTTCTATTTATTCCTAAGACTTGGGGTGGGTGTGTATATTTCCAAGAATTTGTCCATTTTCTCTATATTTACAAGTTTATATGTGTAGAGACATTCCTGATGTTCACAGATGATATTTTATATTTCTCTGGTGGTAGCTATAATATGTCCTTTTTCATTTCTAATTGAGCTGGTCTCCTTTATCTTCCATTTCTCAGTAATCTAGCAAAACATCTATCTTTTGTTTATCTTTTCAAAGAACAAATTTTTTATTTAACTGATTATTTTTATTGTTTTTCTGTTTTGAATTTCAGTAAATTCTCCCCTGACCTTTGTTATTTCTTTTCTTTCATTGACACTGGGTTTTTTGCTCTTCTTTTTCTAGTTCCTTGAGATGACTCATCACATTTTTAATTTTTAGTATCCATGTATTTCTGTTGCAGGTATTTAAAGCTGTGAATTTTCTCATTAGGATGACTTTTACTTAGTCTCATTCATTTTGATAGCTTGCCTTACCTTTGTCTTTCAGTTTTGAGAGAGATTTTTTGATTTCCACCTTTTTCATTATAGACCCAATAATCACTCAGCAGCAGGTTGTTTCATTTCTACCACTGTGTAGAATCGAGTGTTTCTTTTGGAGTTGATTTTTATTTTTATTTCACTGTGGTCTCTGAAGAGACATGATATGATTTTGATTTTTTTGACTGTTGAGATGTGTTTTGTGGCATAAGACATAATAAATCTTGGAGAATGTCTATGTGCTAAGAATTTACATTCTGTAGGATTTTGTAAAATGTTCTGTAGATATTTAGTTAGGCACATTTGTTCTAGAGTCCTATTCATTTGCAGTATTTATTATCTGCTTGGATTATTCTATCATTTGGGGTAAAGAAGCAATTTATTTATCTTATTTTTTTTATTTTTTATTTTTTGAGACAGGGTCTCACTTTGTTATCCCTGGTAGAGTGCCATGGCATCACAGCTCACAGCAACCTCAAACTCCTGGGCTTAAGCAATTCTCTTACCACAGCCTCCCAAGTAGCTGGATCTAAAGGCACCTACCATAATGCCTTGCTATTTTAGAGAAGAGGTCTCACTCTGCCTTGGGCTGGTCTTAAACCTGTGAGGTCAGGCAATCCACCTGCCTGGGCCTCCCAAGTACTGGGAATATGGGCGTGAGCCACTGTGCCTGGCCTTGACCCATGCAATTTCAATGATGATCTTTATCTTTTTGTTTAGATCTGGTAGGGTTGTTGTGTATTTCTTTGTTAGGTGCATATCTAGAATTGCTATGTTTTCTTCTATGTAATGGAAACTTTTGTCCCTCTTTACTATTGCTGCTTTAAAGTCAAATTTATTTGGTATGAGAATGGCCTCACCTTCTATCTTCTGATTTCTATTTACATGTAATATTTTTTCCATCCCTTCTCCTTGAGTCTGTAGGGGTCGTTGTGGGTTGATGTGAGTGCTGAAGATAGTAGACACTTGGGCTGTATTTTTTTCATCCATTCAGCCAAGTCTTAGTATCTTGAGTGGGACATTCAAACCATTCATGTGGATTGATACATAGGATGCTATTTTGCTTATCCTTTACTTAGTACCCTTTTTCTTTATTTACCTCTTATGCTATTGTTTCATATGAATTCTTATCACTAGATGTTGGGTGGTTTTATACTAGATGTTGGGTGTCTTTTGTATTGATCCATGTACAAAGTGGTTTGAGTATTTCAAGGAAAGGTCTGACCGTAACAAATTCCTTTGGTATTGTGTTTGCTTTTTTGAAAATTCTATTACTCCGTCAAATATAAAACTTAATTTTGCAGGATAAAGATTTCTAGGCTAGCAGTTCTCTGTTTAAGGAGACTGAAGATGGATCCCCAATTCTTTCTGGCTTGTAAAGTCTCACTTGAGACATCTGCAGTTAGCCTGATGGATTTTCCTTTGGAAGTTACTTGATGTTTTTGCCTCCTGGTTTACAGGAGTTCTTCCTTCTTGTTGACTTTTGCTAGTCTGACAACCAGGTTCTTGGTGATTTCCTCTTTGCAATGACTCTTCCAGGTATTTATCCAGCTTCTTGTACCTTTGGCTTAAATCTCTAGCAAGACCAGGGAAGCGTTCCTCAATTATTCCTCAAAGTGGATTTTCCATTCTTTGTTTTCTTTTTCACATTGAGCTGTTTTACATAATCCTATTATTTTTTGTAGGCCTTGTTCATTCCTCTTAATTTGTTGTTCTTTATTTTTGATTGAGGTAATTCAAAAGAGTTATCTTAAAGTGCTCAGTCTGTTTTGTTTGTTTTTGTTTTTTTGGTCTAATGTAGTCTCTTTTTAAAATTGTCAAATGTGTTTGGGTATCCTTAAATCAGTTTTTCATTTCCAGAAGTTCTATATATCTTAATATGTTGATCCCTTTAGCAATTTTTAAAATTCACTTCTTGAGTTGTTTTTCAGGTTTATTTGAGTTGGATTTCCCAGTTCTCTTGGATTTTATTGAACCTTTCTGCAATCTATTTTTGGAAATCTTTACCTCTCCTTTCAGTGTCTTCATTTTCGTTGATATTCATTGCTAGACAGCTGGTGTTTTCCTGCAGGGGTGCCCTTGAACTCTGATTTTCCATACTTCTAAAGTTATTTCAGTGTTTCTTTCTCATCTGGGACAGCTGTGAATTCTTATTTTTGAATATTGTTTGGTTTAAATATGGATTATCAGCAGCTGCCCAGCCTCACCCAGGTGCCCAGTGGAAACCTGGGGAGGGTGTGCAGTAGCCTCCAGCAGAGCCCTGTCCAGCTGAAAGCTGGGGCTCAGGTGGCAGAAGCTTAACCCTTCTCCAGGGTGTTGGTCACAGGGGATGGAAGGGTTGGGGCAGTGGGAGTAGACAGCCAGTGTAGGCCTGGGAGACAGCAACTTAAAGAGCTGGAAAACATTTCTGAACTTCAGCAGCAAAACTGTTGGGGACAGGGCAGGTGGCAAGTCCTGAGGAATGCTCACAAGTGGACTTAGACTTGCTACTTTAGCTGTTTAACTGACCCAGCATGACTTTATTAGTTTCAGAAAAGAAAAAGTTTTGTGTATGTACCTAGGGGGAAGCCAGAGAAACAGGTGAAAGTTGTAACTGGAGATTCTTGGATTCTCCTGTGCCTGGACTCCAGGCTGGCATCAGAGGGAAAGACAATCGATCCACCTCTAGTTCAGGGCCTACGGCATCTGAATAAACCAACCACTCCATCTGGGACGCATTTTCATCACAATGTGCTCAACATCTGGAGTAAAATGTGCTGCATGCAGTTTAAAAATAAATAAATGAGTGAATAAATAAATAAGGATTCCCCTCTCCCACTCCCGGTTACTCAGTAGGTGTGTTTGAGGAATATGTGGGCTAAGAACCTTTGGCTGTGCTTCCAGGTGGTTCCATGGTGGTCCAGGTTCTGGATGGGTGCATGGAGATAGATATTCTTAGCATGGTGGATTTCTCAGTTGATAGTTGGTTGAGGGATGCAGCAAGGGCAAGTTTTATGTGAGGGCAGGAAGATGCCCTGTCTCTCTCTGACTGGGGAGGATGGAGGTCTTTGAAATCCTTTCTCTTTTCCCACCCCTGTAGTTTTATTAAAGGTGTGAACCATCTTCCAGTTACACAGTAGTGGCATTCTTCTAGCCTGTCTCCCTCAGTTACACTTTTTCTTAATATTCTCCAGTAGACTTTATATTTGGAATCATTTCAGAGTTACAGAAAAATTGAATTACCATCCCTGTGGCCAGAGTTGCTTTTAATCCAACCTCAAATATGTTTATTAGATATTTTCATTAAATATGGTGCTTTCAGTAATAGAAGGTGAAAATAAGAAAAGGCAAGGAAAACCCTCACATTATCTTAGTGAAAATACAAATTAATCACTTTGTCTTGGTACATTATGGATGGTAAAAGCTGAATAAATTTATGTTCATTAGTATTAAGTTCTCTGCTTCTCTTTTTGGCCAAGATTGGGACATTTACTTCCTTGCCACTGTCATCTAAATCTGCTTTTTTGTGCCACTGCCCAGGGAATAACAGCACTCCACTGTTCTGGCATTTCCTAATTAAAGGTACCTTGTTGGAAATACGAAGTAAATAGAGAAATAAATAAATTTATGAAGACCTTTATTGAATAAAAGTCAGTGCAAATTTGAAGATGCCAGTGCCAATGCCACCAGCAAAGGATTAAGGAAAATAATAAAAATATCAAGGATACAAGTTGGCTGATAATGTTCCCCAAACATGTCACATTTTAATCTTTGAACATGGAGACATTGCCCTCTTTGGAAAAAAGTTTTGTTTGTTTGTTTGTTAATGTGATTCAATACAGAATCCTCAGGTGGAGAGATTATCCTGGATTATCAGGATGGGCCCCAAGTGGTATCACATTTATCCTTATAAGAAGGAGGCAGAGAGAATGCACATCCAATATAGAAGAGAAGGCAGGGAGGGCAGAGGTGAGGGTGCTCTGGTCACATGTCAAGGAATGCCAGCAGCCACCAGAGGCTGGAATCAACACAGAAGGGCCTTCTCCAGAGCCTGTGGAGTTAGTGAGTCGTGTTCAACTTAGTGTCGTTAATTCATATGTTTTGAACACCTGGTGTATGGTGTGAGGGAGAATTTCTGATGTGTTAAGTTACTCTTTTTATGGCAATTTGTTGTAGCCATCACAGGAAGGAAATAAAAATTACCTGCTTACAAGAGAATCTTGGTGTCACTTATAAGAGATTTGGAAGGTCCAGGTAAAATGCAAGTTTATCTACTGTTTATAATGATGTTATGCGGTCTTTTTTTTTTTAATCATGGGAGATGTGCACCTTCTTGACTCATTTGGAAACTGAGTGGCTTGTTTCGTGCATATTCAATCTCAACTAAATGTGTGTGTATATATGTCTGTGTACATATATAGTGTGTGGCTTTAGAAAATTGCCTTGGTGCTTTTATTAACATTGTTTGTGTTGGCAAGAGAGTAATCTCACTTGAAAAGCACAGACTATTCTAGTTTAATGAAAGGGGAAAAATTCCTTTTTCTGAGTCTGTGTGCAGGAACAATATAGGGTTAGCACCTTCAACCTGGAGGTTATTGTGGGAGTTGTACCAGAAGCAAAGTTAAAATGCATAGCACAGGGGGGTAACAGTATTGAGAACATAGGAGGCGTGTGGCAAACACTACTGCATTATTTCTATTTTCCTACAAACAAACTTCATTTATTCTAAGGAGAATTAATCTGGCTACAGTAGACCAGAATTGTGAAGATATGTTGCTGTGAGAAGTAAGATGGCTTCAGGATCCATTTTCTTTATAAATAGTTAGGCATGGATATTTTGGAGGTTGAATCTAATTTATCATTACTGTGAAAATGTCATATAATAGTGTAGAGAAAACCGGCTTTTGGTGAGTGTGAGGATATTATAGTTTCCAATAAAATTATAAAATATTGACTGCATCCAGACCCGAGACTGTGTCTGATTTCAATATCAAGTAAATAAAGACCTGCTCCCACAGCCTCACATCACTGCCATCCCTCACAGGTACGCTATTCATTTCCAGACAAAAAGATCCGGCACTTCCCAGTTCTATTGATCAAAAATTTTCTTCTTATTGAATTTTACGATCTAAAGCAAATAACAGTGGCTAAAAGGGAACAGTCATGGAATTATTACAATGACTTAATTTTATTTTAATAACATATTTTTAAAAGCTACAAAGTTGGAGTATTAATCAAGTTTCTAAAATTCAATTAATCATACTATAAATGTTTTTAAAGCAATCCTTCCCTAGGGGATGAAACCAAATTAATTATAGGAAAGTTTGCTAACAAATGTTGATCAGTGCATGTTGTAGAGGCAGGATGAGGATTCTATTTTGTGCCCTCAATGATACAACTGCTTATTTTAAGGATGTAACAATGAACAGTGCCACCAGTGAGCTCGGGGCTAAATCTGCCTGTGTTGAGTCCAACTCCTCATCTAAGGCTCTGAACTTTTGTTGCATAGAGAAGAAATTACACAACCAATTGTATAAACCACGATTAAAAATGACAATTCCATCTATGTAGGACATATAGACCCCATCAAAGCAAAACCTAATGAGGAGGGTGGGGGTAAAACAATGAAGTGATAGCTATTTCATAAGTACAGTCATGTAATACCACTCCCAGAGTTGCAGAAGCATTGTAACCAATGCCATCATCTAATGCTTTCCAAAAATCTGTGTTTTATATGCATACCATGATACCCTAAGTGGAACAAATGTTTACATGCAAAAAACTGTACTAAAAGGGATTTGAAAAAACTTGACTGAATTTCTTTATAGTTTGGAATAGGGATGCCCTTTTTAACTATAACTCAAAATTCAGCACGATTAAATTACCTACAAAAACAATGCTATTTGGACAGTAATGACAAGGAAAAGTTTTTCCACTCAATTATCTCTTTTTTATGCCCATTTTCTTTTACACAAAATCAAGGAGAGAAAGGCCATATTATTCAAAAATCTCTAAAGTTGAATTGGTTATTCCTCATCATATTCTGACTAGGTGTTAGTTCCTAACAACCATTTTCAATCACATTATACCGAGGATAGCAGAGCCACCACACTGTTCTCTCTTTCTCCATGCATATCTCTTTAATCCATTTCTTAAAATTACATGTATTTTCTTAGTATAAGTAGGCATTGTCTTTCAACCCCAGGCTTCTGTGCTATTTTGTGATCCTCGACATGAGAAACTACACCTTGAATTTCATTCCCCCAAATCTCTTACCAGATGGTTTTCTCTTAATCTATGTCAAGGTGGGCCCCTGTGATAGATAGCGAAGAGGAAAGAAGGCAGGAAGAATTTTCTTCCAGCTTCTAGACTGCCTACAGCTTGTAACAGCAAAAGGCAATTAAGGTCCAGACCCCAGTGTCTGCCAGCTCTCAGCACCAGACATCTGCACGGTGTCAGAGCCATCAGTGCCAGCTGCACAGTGACAACCCTCCCTTCACACACAGGAGGTCTGAGCACTTACAATGAAGCAAGACCCTCAGGGAACCCTTCCAGACCTCCAGAGACCAAGTGACAACTGCTTAGCCAGCCGCTCTATGTTCCTAGGTTTGGTGACAGTTTAAGTTCCCTTAGGTTCCCAGCATATGCAGTAGTAGCTCTCTGAAAGCCACGCAAATGTTCCCTGTATTTAATTATCTCAGTTACAATACCAATCATGATTTATGCTGCTTTTATCATAACCCTAGCTGTTATTATAAGTGGTATCAGGAGTAGTCCCAGGAATCATATCCTTAAATAAAGAATGCCTATAATTAGTTTTGATGACGTAAACAGTTATCAGAAATTGATGATGTATAGCAGGGAGTAGTATTAAAATAAGTTGAATTAAAATGTGTGAGTCTTTTAGGCTAACCTATCTTAGGCCAGGCAGTGATTGGCCATGATTGTATTAATAATGAAATTAAGAATTGAGGATTAAAGATAAGAATTTGATGATTCTAAATGGCTTATAGAAAGAAAATGACAACCTCAGAGCCCCCAACATTTAGACCAATCACAGTCAGAGAACCAGAGAGGTTACCATGGTGTTCCTAAAACAATCATTTACATATTATAATGGATGAGAAAAAGGAGATGAAAATCATACTCCCAAATTTAATTATTCTGATTGACAATTAATAATACAAGTTGAATGTCCACTTTCCTGATTGGTTATGTGGAAATAGGTGAGTAGAATGAGAAGGAAAATTCTGGTACTTGATCAGAATTGAATTTCATGGATATTAAAACATCTTTGAGATTCTATTACTTATAAAAGCAGCTCCTCCACTTGTGGGTGAGGAGACTTAATTAAGTTTTTACTTGAAAATTTTACTCTAGACTGTTGTCTTACAAGAGGATTCCATTTCTCCTCCAGACTCAACCACACTACATATTACTGCTCAAGACTTCTCAAGCATGTTCTAGCATGCTTCAGAGATAACAAAGTCAGACCCCGAAAAATAGGTTATATCTCAAAATACTGGCAATATTTGCTACTTGATAAAAGTAAAAAACTGGAAAATGTATGTAGAAATAGATCCCAGGTAGTTAAATTAAGAAAACAAAACTATGTCAAAAGACTAGGGTAATAAATTGATGAACCCTTTAAGAGTTACTTGTCTGAGCTCAAGAAGCCAGCAGTGGCTCTACTATGTATTTGGTTGGTTGACTGAAGCCTAGCATTGCAAATGTCAGTATCAATGAGTCTGAGATGTTTTGAAGGTTAATCTGCCTTGAAGCTAAGCCAAGATGAAGTTGGGAGGTGCAATATTTAAATTACTGTTGTATATGTCAATTAGTGATCCATCTCTCCAAAAAGAAGGAAGAGAAAGCAAGATTGCATAAAGGGAAGAGCTGAGATGCAATGGTGCTCTGAGATAACCTCTCTGAAGTTAGCAGTGGGAGTTTGAAAGCAAGGACTCCTACTCAGTTTTCTTGTGCTGCGCTAAACTGTCTAGAGCTTTATAATCCCTCCCCAGTCAGTTGCAGAGTGCTCCTGCCTCAGGAAGGCTATGACCCTAGGCAAAGCTTCTCCCTGAAACCAAGGTAGACCATGAGGCAGCTGATAGCTGGAGGCTGTCAACGGACCACAGTCCCTTTAATTAGACAGGAATGTCTTTTTTGAAGGAGACTGTAAGTAAGATGATTGAGAAGGAGTCTTCATGTGTGATGTGAACATTACCCCATATTTCCTGACAGCTCAGAGACCTGAACACTGGCCTATGGAACACTGGATCCAACAACTCTTCAAACTGCAGTACCCTCAGAGCCTCTGTTGTTATAGTAGTTTTCCCAGAAGATGTTGCATTTACCTTATTACTTTTCAAGAACTTAAACAATTTGAACTAAAGGCAACCCTGCATATTATCTCCCTGAATACAACCATAAGTATTCATCTTTGCACAAACCCAACACACTTTTATACTATGCTTTTGTTTTTTTTTTCATAGTATAGTTTTATTGAGAAACTATTCACTCCCTTTTGTCTAGAACATAAATACAGATTCCTTTTTTTTTTTTTGTTTTAGACAGAGTCTCACTCTGTCACCCTGAGTAGACTGCTATAGTGTCATAGATCACAGCAAACTCTTAGGCTCAAGAGAGCATCTGGACTCAGCCCCCCAAGTAGCAGGAATTATACATGCCCACCACAATACCTACCAAGGGTTTTTTTTGTTCTATTTTTGGTTGAGATGAAGCCTTGCTCTTGATTAAGCTGGTTTATAACTCCTGACCTTGAAGTATCCACCTGCCTCAGCCTCCTAAAGTGCTAGGATTACAAGCATGAGCCACCATGTCCAGCTCATACTCACTCTTAAAATTTTGTTTCAAATATTATCTTTCTTTAAAGCCTTCTCAGACTCCTGCAGAGAGAATAGGTTGGCCCATACCATCACCTATAAAACCAACATATTACATAGCTGCAATTTATATACATAACTATCTTCTGCCACATGATTTTAATATCATATTGTTTATTCAAGTCTTGCATTACACTTCCCATCAAAGTTTGCTTAAAAAAGTAGCCTTTATCATAGTGGTTAGGTAATGGTGCAATTAACTGATATTAAGAAGGTAAGAAGAGAAAACCTGTGATGATCATGGGAAAATATTCAACTTAAGACAATTTGAGTTTATAGAATCCAAGGAACATTCGAACACAGAAATAAATAAATATTAATCAATGAGATAATTACAGAATAAATGAATAAATGAAGGAATGGGAAATACTCCAATGGAAAATTTCATGAGACAGCCATGGCCAAACATATAATAAAGGACATCACTTCATAAAATCAGTGTCTTTTGTGTCTGACTCATCATTGTGGTGCAGACAATGGAGTGTTGAAATTTCATCAAAGTCTCAGAACCGCTCCGTGAATGAAGACTCTCACCATTATTTTCTTAAACACAATTACTAAGAAAAATACATTATTGAATTAAGCTCACATAGTTAACACACATTTAAGCATACACTCTGATAAGTTATCACATACAAACGGAGAACAATTATCACTGCTGCAACTATGAGAAAGATTATATCTGTCACTTCACACCTCTTACAATCTCTTTTCATAGTTTCCTCTCTCACATTCCCTGAAAAAAAAAAAGCTAATGCATTTTCTGGCATGTTTATTAGTACTCATTTTCTTGAAATGTATATGAAATAAATAAATACAGTATATGCTTATTTGGGGGTATGCCTAGTTTATTTCAGATATCATATTTGAGATATTGTATGTCATATTATGTTATATGTATTATATATATTATATTACACAAATATTATATATGTGTACATACATCACATATACATCACATTACACACACATTATATATGTGTATATTAGTGTACATTATATTACACACATATTATATATATTATATGTGTGTATATATGTGCACATATTATATATGTGTACGTGTACATACCTTATACACACATTATATATGTGTATATGTTACATATATGTGTATATTATATATATGTTACATTATATGTGTATATATGTGCATTTATACACATTACACATGTGTATATATATGTGTGTATATATGTGCACGTATTATATATGTGTATATGTTTACATATATTATACACATATTATATATGTGTATATGTATATATATTTATGTGCACATATTATATATGTGTATATGTGTATACATATATGTGTGTATATTATATATGTATACATTATATTACACATATTATTTTAATATTAATACAGATTATATTATATGTATGATATATGTGTATATATTGTATATATGTGTATGTTATATATTATATATGTGTATTGTATATTATATATTATATGTGTCATATAGTTATTATTATATGTGTTAATAGTTCATTTTATTGATGAACAGTATCTTATTGTATGGATATACCACTGTTTTTCCACTGATAAAAATTTAATTACTCGGATAATCTGGATATCATGATTATCACTTGCATAACCATCACTTAAATATCCATTACTAATCAAAAGATATATTTATTGGGTCATAAACACTTGGGCCATTTTCAGTTTTTAGCTATTGAAATGAAAATTTTTGGATAATGTAACTCAAACTGTACATTTGTGCAAGTTATTATGTGAACATGTATTTCCTTTTCTTCTTTAATATCTAGGCATTGAATGGTAGATCCTATGACAGATCCGTGTTTAATATTTTAAGAAGCTATATTTCCCCATGAGGTTGTGTGTCTTTACATTCCTCAGAACGGTGTATAGAAGTCCTAGGGTACAATATGTTCAATATTCTTACAATTACATAAATTCAGAGCCACATCATTCAACATTCACAGAGCTATGAACATAATCCACCACATAAGTTAATGCAAAAAACAAGGACTACATGATCCTTTCAGTAGATCTACAAGAAGCATTCAACAAAATTAAGTACCCTTTTAGGAGAAGAACATTCAACAAAA
The DNA here is from genome assembly GCA_963575145.1 of Galago senegalensis. Classification (NCBI taxonomy): domain Eukaryota; kingdom Metazoa; phylum Chordata; class Mammalia; order Primates; family Galagidae; genus Galago; species Galago senegalensis. Next base: position 19,809 of record CAUYTI010136728.1, read on the forward strand.
TAGACAGATGGAATTTGCCTCAAAATTATAAAATCTGTATGTGACAAACTATCAACCAATATCATATTGAGTGGGAAAAAATTGAAAGAATTTCTGCTTTTAACTGGAACGAGACAAGGTTGCTCACTATCTCCACTTCTGTTCAACATAGTGCAAGAAATTCTAGACAAAATAATCAGACAAGAGAAGGAAATCTCGGGTACCCATAGAGGGCAAAGAAGAGGACAAATTATCACTCTTTGCTAACATTATGATTTTATATCTAGAAAACATCAAAGACTCAACCAAGAGACTTCTGAAAAGGATAAGTAATTTCAGTAATGTCTCAGACTACAAAAAAAATGTATACAAAATAGTACTTTTCATATACTCCAACAATAGTCAAGCTAGGAATCAAAGAAAAATTGTAATGTCTTTCTCAGTAGCAACAGAAACAGATTAAATACCTAGGAATACTTTTAACTAAGGAAGTGAAAGCTCCGTTTAGGGAAAACTATGAAACAGTGAGGAAAGAAATTGCAGAGGATACAAACAGATGGATAAATATATCTTGCCCATGTATCAGCATAATCAACATTATTAAAATGTCTATACTACACCAAGTGATTTACAAATTCAATGCAATCTCCATTAAAATTCCATCATCATTTTTTGAAGATATAAGAAAAATCATTCTGCAGTTCATATGGAACTAGAAAAGACCCCAAATAGCCAATGCAACTTTATATAAGAAGAAGGTAGTGGGAGGTATCACCTTACCAGACTTCAAGCTATGCCACAAGGCTATTGTAACCAAAACAGCATGGGACTGGTACAAAAACAGGAATATAGTCATATGAATTAGAACCGAGAATCCAGAGATGAAACCATCCTTGTATTCCCATCTGATATTTGACAATGCATATAAAAACCTACACTGGGAAAAATAATCTCTAGTTGATAAATGGTGTTGGGAAGACTGGATAGCCAAGTGTCAAAGACTAAAGCAGGATCTGCACTTCTCACCACTCACAAAAATTAATTCAAAATGGATTAAGACATGAACACAGGACATGAAACTATAAGAATTGAAGAAGAAAATATTGGAAAAACTCTTATAGACATTACCCTTGTGAAAGAATTTATGAAAAGACTTCAAAAGTAGTCACAGCAATCATAACCAATAACCAGTAAATTTAATTGAACAACCATGATTGGTAGCTACCAACTGAGAAATGTCCAGGAATTTAAAAATCTTCTCTATCTTTCTACCTCATTTTTGCCCCACTATTATTTTACTTTTTTTTGTACTGCCAATAACCCTCATTATTCCAGTAATCTATCATAAGCACTCATAGTTCTCAATTTAGTTTGATGAAACAGTTAATGCTCGCTGAATAGTTGATGGTGAAACCCCCACCTTCACATTCCCTCACCTCAATGGGATAGCTGTAATTACATTTCCTCTTTAACTTTCTTTGTGGGCAGTATACAATTTTATTGTAGCACTTCTGCTATTATTTTTTAATAAAGTTTATTTTCTATTACTCTGGTGATTCTTAAAATAGTAGACCGTAGATCGAGTATAATTAGTCATTTTATTTTTTTTCCTTTTTGAGATAAAGTCTCATTCTGCCACCCTGAGTAGAGTGCCTTTGTGTTATTCTAGTTCACAGCAACCTCAGACTCTTGAGGTCAAGAGCTCCTCTTGCTTTAGCCTCCCAAGTTGCTTGGACTGCAGGTGTGTACCACCATGCCTGGGCAATAGTTCTCTTTTTAGGAGGGACGGGGTCATGCTCTCGCTCAGGCTGGTTTGTAACTCCTGAGTTCAGGCAATCCATCACCTCGGCCTCCCAGAGGTCTAAGATCAAAGGCTTGACCCACCACACACAGCTATACTTTTACAACAACTTCAGTGGAACTGGGAATAATTCTAAGTGAAACATAAGAATGGAGAAACAAATGCATGTACTCAATACCAAATTGGAACTAATCAATCAGTACTTAAGTGCAGAATGGAAATGCACTATTAATTCTAATGATACGTAATTATTCCAGGTATCTGCTAAGCTATCACAGGCATATACTGGCTATTTTCCTGATTTGACAACTTGTAAGAGCCAGACCTCTAATAGGAAATGCTTAAAAATATATTCGTTGAGAGGTTGCAACGGAGATTTTTTTTTTTTTTTTGCACCATTAGGGATATCTTCCTTGATTCTAATCCAGCCTGCATTCCTGTAATGAAATGACCTGTTTAAAATTATCTCTTGGCAGAAACTTGAACATGGCATTCTCTTCTTTTTTCATTAGGCAGAACCATTTATCCCATCCAGTATTGTATGACAATGAACACTAGTCACACTTTTGTCTTACCATTCATACTTGTCAAGTGTTCGTTCCAACTTAAGAACAAACGTTTTTAAAAATTCCTATTATATTTCACCTTATAATTGCAGAACCATTTCACAAACCTTGTGCTACTTTATCTGTACCAGCATTGGAGGCAGATAAGACAGGTTGGAAGAGATACTCACAGGATCTCCAAATAGTACAACTATTCAGGCTACAACTTATTCAAAAGTTGCCAGAGCGAGACATATCCATTAATCATCAAAATCAAGAAGAAGGCTATAAAAGTAAGGACATGTCCATGAACAATAAAAATACTACCCAATGGCCCGATGGTTAGGGCCATCTGCCTCCTCTCACAATGAAAGTGCACTATGAGCTCCAAAGCCACCTTACCAGGGAAAAACAGGCTTTTTAAATATTCAAAGTGGCCATCATGCCACGTATTCGGAAATGAAGAAATGGATTTGAATGGCATTTCAGAGTCTGTTCTTAGCCATGGGCTATCTTTTTTAAAAAGTTATTTTATAAATACATGGGATACAAGTCCAATTTTGTTACAAACACATAGTGGACAGTGGGGAAGTCCAGGTTGTTGGGGCACTTGTCACCCATACAACGTGCATTGTATCCGTTAAGGAATTGCTCATAACCCATCCCTCACATGGACCCTCAGAGTTATGAGTCTCCCCTGTCACTCACTCTGCTTTGGACAATCAGGTATGCACATTTGTTAGCACCATTTATGTAAGAATCTGAGGCTTTATCTCTTTAAGAGAGGCAGAGAATAGGAAACATAAGAAAGGCGCCCGTAGCTCAGAGGCTGGAGGGTTCAAACCTGGCCCGGGCCAGCTAAACAACAATGACAACTGCAACCAAAAAATAGCCAGGCATTATGACGGGCACCTGTAGTCCTAGCTACTTGGGAGGCTGAGGCAAGAGAATCACCTAAGCCCAAGAGTTTGAGGTTGCTGTGAGCTGTGACGCCACAACACTCTACCAAGGGTGGCATAGTGAGACTCTGTCTCAAAAAAATAAATAAATAAAAGAGGGAGGAGCCTGTGGCTCAAAAGAGTAGGGCGCTAGCCCCACATGCTGGAGGTGGTGGGTTCAAACCCAGTCCCGGGCAAAAAAAAAAAAAAAAAAAAAAGGAAGAAAGAAAGATAAAAGGTATTCTTCCTTAATATACCTTCTTTGGCCTCCACACACACTGTCAGGTGGATGTGTTTGCCCCGATGGCTTCTCCTTTATGTTGCTCCTGGTCCAGAGGGTTGGTTCTCCTTGTCTCCCATTCGGAGTGACTTCACCAGATAACTGGAAGTTCCCTTGAGTTAACTGGGTTTAGGGAGATGAACAGGTTGGACTGGAACTAAAATAGATTCAATGAGTGCCCAGGGTCCCAAAGAGAGAGGGAGAGACCTGGAGGGAGCACCCCCCCCCAATCAAATATTTCTTACATTTTTCAGAAACTGACAAAAGACTCACCAAGTCGTCCCCAGGTCTGCACCCTGCTCTGTGACTATAAGGCTCACGCTAAGTATTTAAGATTAACTAAATCTCTTGTTTTTTGACTGCAGATTAGGTTCAACCACCAGGAGATAATAAGAGGAGTTGGGAGGGGAGGAAAAAAAAACTGGGGTGGTAGAGACATTTTCTCCTGCTTCGTTTCTGCGTTGCTTCTTGGGTCTGGTTGATGCTGCGTCCATTCAGAAATAGTGTCCACCGAGTGCACCTCGTTCAGTGGTTCAAGCCCTCTGTGGGTCTAGTAATGGCGTCTTTTCTCTTTGAGGCCACAGACGGAGGGAGGCAACCGTTCTGCCGTCTGTGGTCCCTGAGAGCCTCACAGCCTCGTGCTGGTTTTCCTTTCCGTTTCCTTATTTCTGCTCCCATCTCTGGTGACAGTCACCTGCTAAATCTTTGGCTCCTCCAGCTGACTATAAAACGCCCGCCTTTTCTCTCATTTGCCATTGACTTTACATTGTCTACATTCCTCTTCTCAACAAAGGGCGTACGTCTATAAAGAAGCATTAGATGCATGAGAACATGCAAAGGATACTTTGAGAAGGAAGAAAGAAACTCTCACACCCTCTATTTTCTAGAGAGCAGGGGGTCCCTACGGATGACAGCTTTTCATGCTCATGTTTTCCTACCATCCCCACCCACTTCCTTTCTCATTTTTACTCTCTCTTCCCCTCATCTTTTATCCCCTGTCAGCCTTAGTTGCAGATGATTGTTTGTTTTATCAAAACTACATGGCCTGTTGCTTTCACTGTCTGACACATATTCTCTGTCTAAGAACCATCGGACCCAGGGGACACAGCGTTCATAAGAAAACGCGCTTTCCAAAGTGGACTCGGCCATTTACTGGCTCTGCGACCTCAACGAAGTAATTAACCTTATAAACCCATTCTGCCGCCTGGATCAAGGCTGGCCTCACAACTGTGTTACTTGCCCCACTGGCTTTGAGGTCCCAGTGACGTAAAATAAGTGAAAACGTTTTTAAAACCTCAAGGCGGTATCTGAGCATAAAGTAATATTATTTTATTTGATAATTTTGGGAGTCTAAAATGCACGACTTTATCGTTTGCATGATATATTAAGCTTAGACAGGGTGGAAAATGGTGACTGAAAAATTGTAATAACATTTCATTAATAATTATTTGAAATGTAAATAGAGAACATTTTCTCTTTCAAAGAAGAAACACATTGGAGTTGCAAAATTTATGAAGTTTCTTTTTATTATCATTATTATTATTATTATTATTCATAGCTGTGTACATTAATGCAGTCATGGGGTACAGTGTGCTGGTTCTATATACAATTTGAAATATTTTCATCAAACTGGTTGAACTCTGATTCTATTAGAGGATAGTGGGTGGACATAATTTTAACAGAATAAAATAAAATCCAACGTGTGTAGTGACCCTAATACATCTTCACCTAAATTATATCATTACATTTCACGTCTGGTCAGATTGTAACTGAACTCTATATTTTTGGTAATTTTATTTCTTTAATATTTTGACCTATTGTCAGTGTGAAGGGAGAGCAGTTTTCAGGAACCTTTTCAAAGAGAAAAAATACTAGAGCTATTTGCCAAGATTTTCTAGTTTTACTTGTAATGAAATATTTATTTTGCCCTAATTTCTTCAGAAGGAGTCAAGTTAGAAGAGGTCAATGTTCCCCTCACTTGTGTTTTAGTATATGAATTATATGGTAATATATGGTAGTATATGAATTATAAGGTAATAAGAAAAGAATGTATTGCTTTTTGCTGAATGCACAGGTCTGCCATGTGGAAATTAATATCCTGTACACATCCTTCAACAAATATGACAAGGACACACACACACACACACACACACACACACACACTCTTAACATAACCATAAATCCTCCATGATAGAAACCAATGTCCTCTAAAATTTCACTCTTTGTATTTCCATTGATAATCAAATTGCACTTTGAAATAACATTGTACTTCCCCTTTACTAAGCCATTTCTATTTCAAACAAAACATGATTCCTCCCTGTCTCTTAGCGAAGGCAGTATTAAATAGAATTTACTCCAAGATGCTTCAATCACCCCATTTCATTGTTCAAAATTCAGTGATACATAATCAAGTCGGCAATATCTTCACTGTAATGTATTTAAGAAAGAACAAAGATAACCTTCAATAAGCATTCATTTAAACATCATATCTCAGCATGTTGCCAAAATCTGAATTTGAAAGTTCAGGCTTATTTATGTGAGTGCCATCAATTTTAAAATTCCACTAACGACTTCTGAAATCATTAGGAGTAGGGCCATAATTAGTGAAGAAAAGAGAAAGTCCCTGGATAGTCAAAACAATGAGTGAAGTTTCCAGCTGACATTAGCAAAGCGCACAGATTCCACTTCACCGCACTTGCAGTGGCGTCTTTTCATATCAGGAGCACAGTTTCCAACTTCATCAGAGAGAAAATGTTCTATTTAGTATTCATCATCTGAAAGAAATAGTGATAATTAACTGTATCCACTGAGATAGCAACTAATGATATGTGCTGAGCTCAGGCTCCTGATGGTGAAATATATTGAACTAAAGACAGATACTTCTAAAATCCAAGACTTTTTTTTCCTTAGAAAAATGTTGATAAGACCTATTACATAATAAGAATTACTAATTACTTGATAGAGAACTGTATTTCAGTGATGATTCATTGTTTAAGAAATGACATTTTGTACTTTAAAATTTTAACTCTGTGTTTTGAGAACTGTCAAGCAATCTCTGAGCTTTTGATCTGTAATGAGGTTGCTCTAACTAGGCTCAAGAATGTATAACCATGATAGCATAACATTTTTATTCTACCTTAACATAAATTATCATTTTGGAAAAAACATTCCATTGAGATATACAAATTACGTACACTTTGTTGTTAATGAATAAAGAATAAAATGCGAGGGATATTTGAATGGACCATGAGAGGAATTGAAAGAATGGTGTTACCAATGACTAAATACAGGTTCAGAATCAGTGGTCCAGGATTTGCTGGTTACACATTGAAAGGAAACACAGGCATCTTAGCATGTCCCACATGGCTGTGCATTTCCCAAGCGTCACACATCAATGCTCATCATTTAACTTAATTTCCATAATGACTCTGACATACACCCACAAAACATTGTGGAAAAAAAATACAGTTCAGGCAGAAACACACAAAGGAATACTCTTTTTTTAGTATACATTGGTTGGAATATTGTTTCATGTTGACAAAAAAAAAAAATATAACAAAAAAAAAATCTACCACCACCCCCGAAAAGAGAAAAAAGAAAGGTAAAATGAATATTTTCCCAGATCAGTTTTTAGTTTAGATTCCTGAAAATCAGCACTTCTTGTTTATTTTCATATGGTTCATTTATGCTTTAATTTATTTTTCCTTGAATTCCAAAGATTATACTAATCCAGCCAGGACATTGCAGATTTTAATTGATAATTTTCATTCTGGAAAATTTTACTGTAAGTATGACTGGCAGAGAACAATATGTAAGAGGAAAAAAATTGCATGTACAAAGCTTTAGGGATCTTCTTATCTTTTTTTCTTTTCTAACTAAATTTGGCAAAACATGGGTGTGATAAGTCAAGGGCTTCTAGTGTTTGTGTGTTTAAATTCAGTCTGTCTGTGTATGTATTTATACTCAGTCTTTACTTTCAAAGATTGCATTAAATAAATACACAGCATTTAAGAACTTAACTGATGCAAATGGATTCATTTGGTATTTCTGTGTGGTCTTTCTAAGGGTAAATAGAAAAAAGTACTCTTTTGAAAATGTCAGTCTTTTTTATATAGAAATATCAATCTACTTTATATATTAAGATAAATTATAAAAGTAAAGTATAAAATATAATGTGAAAGTATAGAAAATATATATTATTTGTTTTGAAATGAAATAGGATAAAATAATACTGTCATTTTTCTTGTTCATATGCAATAGTAACATTGGAGTTGAAATGATTGTACTATTTTTGGAAAATAATAGACAGAGTATCATTATAGCCCTGTTTCCGTCTTTTCCAATGCATTATAAAATGTTAGTTTACAGTAAAAAATGATAAAAAATATCTTTCACGTATCTGTTTCTTTCATTTCATAAAAAATTAAGTTCTATTAAAATTGCATCAATTAAAATGAGTTTTTTTCTAAGTTAAACAATATTACAATGCTCAAGGTAAAACTGACTAGAGAATGATGTATCAAAATATATAAATAATTAAAATTTAAAAAGAATGATATATCACTAACTGTTCTTTACCTTTCTCTCAATTTAATCCTTTCTGATCAGCAAATTAATCTGCTTTGCATGTTTAGTAATAAAAACCAAATCTCCATAACTATAAAGTTCCAGCATCTTCTGAATTCCTAAATATATATTAATCTTATGTCAATTTTGGTCACATTAACCTGATGAGGTACATTCTATTTCTTGTTGAGTCTTGAGAGTTAAGACCTTTTTCTTCCTCATCTTCCAATTCCAGGTAACCAACTGATGTAATTCTCTTTTCATTAAGATAATGAGGAAACCAAGTTAAATTCAAGGTCAGAAAATGTTAACAATTTTATCAGTTTGAGAATGAAGATAACAATAAAACCATGACATCAGGATGCACTCATTTCACAATTCTTACTAATATTTGCAACTAAATATTTGGCATGTGTACTGGGCTGGACAGATTCATGTTTACCTGGAAACTAAGAATGTGATTTCACTTAGAAATAGTGGCAGTTTTTGTTTGTTTTAAGAAATGAATAGAGTTAAAATGGAATATCTAATCCAGTGAATGGTATCTTCATAAAAAGAGGAATAATTTGGACACAGAGACGCACAAGGAGGACACCACGTGATGACAGAGACAGAGATGGGAGTCACTCTGCCACAAGCCAAGGGAAACCCAGCATTCCCAGCCACCCCCAGAAGTTAGGGCCGAGGCCTGGGGCAGGCTCTGCTGAGCCCTCAAGAAGGAATCAAAATTTCCATTCTGCTCTCTGAAGTGTGAAATCATAAACATTGTTATTTTAAGCCATCATGTTTCATGGTAATTTGTTAAATGTCAAAATTTGATTTTCTCCTTCTGTCTCCTTCAACTGATATGTGGTCTATTTCTTTCCCTACTCGTAGATGGTATTTTAGCCAGTTTCTTCTTCAACATAGAAATGATCTCATTTTCATTAACTGAAGTGGAGCCGAGACTATCGCAATAATACAGTCCTTAACGTTTAATGCAAATGTAACTCGTCTCCTCTCTACCATCTTGAGTGTGCTGTGGCTGGGAAGCGTGCACTGGGGTGTCAGGGAAGTTATCTCCTTCATGCCACCCTTCTACTCCTTCACGTTCATTTCACCATCCAAGTTGCAAACGCAACAAAACAGAAAAAATAGGGAACTGAATATACTGTGCTTTATTATTAGGAGAGGTCCACGTAATAAATGCACAATTCTTGGCATTCTCTCTGGCAAAGTGCACTTACGTATTAATTGAAAAGCCCTTCCTTCTTCACTTCTCCCTTTGCTGGAAAACTAATGTTATAACGCTGAAGAGATCCCTTGACTTGGCCTTTTTATAAGTTAATCACTTCTCCCTTGGCTTCCCATGGTCCCCACTTTTGTAAGGTTAATTTTCAACTCATGGCAGGACTCTTGTGCAGATTTTCTTTTAAGTGAGCTCCAGCCAGCTTTCTCCTGGATGCCCACTTTCAAGATGCTCTTATAAAACACAAACATTTTGAAATTGCCATAACAGATGGCAACGTGGATCACAGCCAGTGACTCCTAAGAATCTCTGTCTACTGCCATTCAAATCTAATGAACATCCCTATAGTCCTTGTTCCTCTCAGACTCAAAAGGACATACCATAAACTCTTTGGCTGAGTTCCTTGAAACCCCTTCTTGTCCTTTGGCTTAAAGTATGTTGGTAGTGCACAGAGCATTGGCAAGTTCCTCCAAAACAAAGTCCCTCCATGACCTAAGTTATTATAGACAGATGCTTACTAATGCAGAGAAAATCAATACGATAACTAGTAATGAAATACGTAGATAATCCAGTCCCTCCGTTTAGATTCTGGGATCTTCAATACTGACTAGCTTACTCTCAGAACAAAAGAATTCTGCCCAAACTCTTATATAACATGAAAGGATCGCATTAAATGCCCTGATACAAAGCATTCTAAGATAGTATCTTCTTATCTCTTTCCTTTCTAACATTCAATCAGGAAAAAAAAATAAAGATTTTTTTAGTTTGCATTACTCATAAAAACTATGAAATTCTATTCATTTTTTGAATAATTTGCCAAAATAATATAAAAATATATAGTCTCTCCTCTGTCATCCTCACCTCTGACCATCTGGTTGGTCATACAGGTGGGTAGTTAAGTGTAGAAGTTAGTGCATTTCATTCCTCTTCAAAGGGATTAAAATAGATCACCACATACTTCTCTTACTGCCCTAGTTTTGTAAAGCCTGTAACATTAACTTGTAGAATTTTTTGGTCCTTTTTAGTCATGTATAATATCAAATTGGGTCTTCCTACTAATTGTGAATGCATTAAGTGTAGAAAATGTCTTTCATCCCTTGTCTCCCTCACTTCCTGGAACACAAAACCCCAGCAATAACTGATAACTTGATGTCAAGAAACTGGGCAGTGGGACTCTCATTCTCTGGCCAGAATTAGAAGCCTTTGGAGTTTCTAATGGAATTAGAGACAGATCCGTCAAACCTCTTAGCTAATGAGAAATGGGTAAACCTAGAAAGTCCGTATTCTGAATCTCGTGTGGTGTAGGGAGAGGCAGTGGTAACTTCTTGTCCAATCAAATACCATTCATGTTTGACAAATGTATTAAAATTTAGAATTTTATAATAAAGCATGTAGTCAAGATTCTGCAGAAGGTTGACCAAATTTCCTGATATAAATACAGATCATATGCATTAACAAGCATCAAACTCGTCATATGTATACATACACATATTTTATTTTATTTTTTTATTTTTAAATATACAGGTGTTTACTAGGTATCCCCTTTTTGCCTTCACAAAATCAAAAAGACTTAAAATTTAACAACAATAACAATATTTAAGATAAAGACCAGAAACAAAAACCTCATAAAGAATGAATGAAGATAAATGAATTCAGAAAAGATATCAGACAATTGCTGCAACGACGTATTAAGCAGTAATAATAATAGTAATGCAAAGAAAGTAACATTCACTTTGTTAAATAAGAGTATGTCTATAATAGACTGCTTTGACTCTGAGATTCAGAATGAAGTCATCAATCAACTTCTCATTATTTTTCTTCCCATAGTCTCAAAAAATAGACAACTAATATTTATAAATAAAAATAAAAGATAATTTCAAGAAACAGATCATGCCAAATCTTATAGATGATAGAAAGAGAAGAAATACTTCAAAATCATTCTGCTTAATCTGGATACACCTGCTGTACATACATATATATATATGTAAATATAAACACATACATACATACACATACGGGGTCATAACACATGCTTTGTACTTTGGTTATTGTGACAATAATACCAGTAATAATAATTATAATGAAACAGAATACACAATATTTTATTTGGTGATGCACTATTTTCAAAGCATTGTATGTTATGGATAAATTCATTTACTATGAAAGAAAATCAAGGAGTTAGGTGTTATTCCCGTATCACCAGTGAGGAAACTGAGGCACACAGGGGTTATATTTTGTGCTCAACCGCAGACACTTTTTAAGTGACAGGGCCAGAACTGAAACTTTAAAACAATTGGCTTCAGTGTTAATGCTTTTATCCAGCATACTGTATTGCCACTCTGAAAATATCCTAGTAAAATTGACAGAGCAAAATTGAATTTTATACAGCTAAAAGTGTAAAGTAACAACAAACATTCCCATATACATGGGGGACATAAACTCATGTGTAAATTGAATAGTAAAGTATTTTAAATTACACATGAGCTTTATGTCTACCCTGTATAAGAACATTTCTGTAGTCTATATATTTCTTTATTGACTATTTATAAAACTAAACTTTTCTTACATAAAAATTATCTTTATCTATAATATAGATATATTTCTTGGTAAAAAATTATATTGCTTTTTAAATAGCAGATAGAAAATAACAACCATAGAAAAAGCTTAACAGGCATAGAAAGGCATTCTCAAAAATATATATTCTTCTTACAGAAAATATAGAATGATGTTTATGAATAAAACTGTCTTAGTTTCAATAAATCTACTAGAAAATACTGTAGTAGATACTTTTTCCAAGTTCAAAGTAGTCCGTAGGTTATGTGAATGCCCTGAAGACAAATAGAATTAATTATATTATATAATTAGCCTGCTCTGTTTCCTGATGCAAGTAAGAAAAATTCCTTTGGCTTGTTTATTAATGAAATTGGAGAAGAGTCAGAACTGCAGCCACTTCGTATTTCTTTTCTGAGAAGCCAACCAATGTTTTAGGGGACAGACCACAAGAAGAGAAATTTGGAAACGTGGATTTCGGTATTTGCCCAGATTCTGACAGCAGAGTCACTAAATGTTTTAGACGCCAATATCTCCGTCTAGACAATAAAAACAGTGATCCATTTCACCTCTCTAACATCCTGCAATTTAACTATCCCAAAATAAATGAAATATTTCAGATGATGGCCAACACATAAAACAGCATATCCTTCCAAAGTATATCAGCATTTAGACTTTCTGGTTTTGCATGGAAGGCAGTTTATCTCTGTAATATCTCACAGCTTATCCAAAGAAAAAGAAATAGAAATATTAATCACTCTAATGACTTATTAAGAACCTTGCTCTTATCTTATAGAATAAACTGAACATTAAAGCAGAAACAATTTTATTAGGTCAGTTGTTATCATGAATTATTCCAAAGCTCAATTCTTATCAGAATTCAGATGCCTAGTAAATTCTAAAATATATTATTTATATGTTTTTACTCATTTCACTCTGTTATGTTTTTATTTTTTATTAATTTTTAAAAATTGTTTGTGTTATAGGAAAAAAGGATGGTACTTAAAATATGTTCTAACATTAAAGAGAAAGTACAGGTAACAATAAAATACAAATTGGAATTAATTACCTTATTGGTTTATCTAAAACATGTTATTTACTTAAAACGTGTTTATTATCTTATCATGTCCTATAAATCATTGCTGTAATTCACAATCTTATTTTAATGATCGCACTTGGATGAAGTGTGAAGTTCTTTGTAGATGCCTGGGGACTTTCTGAGTGAAGACCATGATTATCCAGAGTAGTATAAAAGGTAATGTTTTCTAAATTGCATACATAATACTTTCTATAAATTCATACCCAGGAACATCTCTTCTAAATACACACCATGAGCTTAAATTCTATTTTAAATTTAGGATTATTGGAAGAGAAGATAATTAAATAATGTATTCAGACAATTATATAAGTCCCAGACACATGATAGGGTATAATCTCTGTCAATGACATTCCTTGGAATTGTACAATGCCCAGCCTGTGCAGTCATGCTCCGTATCATTGAATTTAAACACATATATTAAAAGAAATACTTTGGGACAGTGCCTGTGGCTCAGTGAATACAGCACCAGCCCCATATGCCGAGGGTGGTGGGTTCAAACCCAGCCCTGGCCAAGCTACAACAAAAAAATAGCCAGGCATTCTAGCGAGTGCCTATGGTCCCAGCTGCTCAGGAGGCTGAGGCAACAGAATCACCTAAGCCCAGGAGTTGGAGGTTGCTGTGAGCTGTGACAACATAGCACTCTACCAAGGGTAATACAGTGAGACTGTCTCTAAAAAAAAAAAGAAGAAGAAGAAAGAAAGAAATACTTTGAACATAAATAAATAAAGGAATACTTGAGAAATAAATGATCAGTTCACCCTGTCCATTTCCAAGGTGTGTTGACAGATGGGAAGGCTAAAATTTGAATATTTAGAGAAAAAGTAAGAGACGCGAAATAATTACTGAGACTCCTCCACCCAACAGACTGGCAGCAGGTCCAAAGGAATAATTAAGGTTGATTCATGTTTTTGGTTCTTTCATCATTTCAAATCAGTTGCATTAAAACGTTTGGATAAACATGTGGATTTCTTATAAGAATGTTTTGGCCAAGGTCATATAAACAACAAATGGCTGTCGTGTTGAGGCAGAGGAGCCAGAAGATCTGTTCTGTTTATTTTAAGCTGTTTACAAAACTTATACCTAATATAAAATTAATACATTTGTATAAGAATGAAGAATAACTGTCTATTTCTACCATAAAACTATTTGGAAGATTTTTCAAAATGCCTACTTACCTCCAATTTCCAGGGCAATTAAATTAGTGTCTATCCTTAGCTGACTCCAGAAAAGAGTTTAGAAAGCTGATCACTTTATGTGTACTCAGAAAAAAGGCCTTGGTCTGGGGAAATAGGCTGATTTTTAAGAGAAAGACATAATAATCCACAACCTCACAGAAATTCTAAGGTAGACAGATAAGCAGTCATTGTTACCCACTGAAAGAAAGGTATAAGCAGCTGGGCATGGTGCTCATGCCTGTAATCCCAGCACTTGGGGGGCTGAAGCGGTATATTGCCTGAGCTCACAGGTTGGAGACCAGCCTGAGCCAGAGCGAGACCTCCCCTTAAAAATGGTAGGGCGGGCTTGGCGCCTGTAGCTCAACCGGCTAAGGCACCAGCCACATACACCTAAGGTGGTGGGTTCGAATCCAGCCCGGACCTGCCAAACAATAATGACGGCTGCAACCAAAAAATAGCCAGGCATTGTGGTGGTCACAGTTGGAGATTGCTGTGAGCTGTAATGCCACAGCACTCTACCCAGGGGGACAGCTTGAGGCTATGTCTCAAAAAAAAAAAAAAAAATAGTAGGGCGGGGTGGTGCCTGTAGCTCAGTCAGTAGGGCTGGCCACATACACCCAGGCTGGCAGGTTTGAATCTGGCCCAGGTCAGCTAAACAACAATGACAACTGTAACAAAAAATAGTTGGGAATAGTGGTGTGTGCCTGTAGTCCCAGCTACTTGGGAGGCTGAGGCAAGAGAATCTCTTAAGCCCAGGAATTAGAAGTTGCTATGAACTGTGACACCAGAACATTCTACTAAGGGTGACATAATAAGATTCTGTCTCAAAAAAAAAAAAGAAAGAAAGAAAGAAAGAAAAGAAAAAGAAAAGAAAGAAAGTAAAGAAAGAAAGAAAGGTATATGCTTTGAGCCTCAGAGATAGCTTCTCTGGAATCTACCTTCTGTGTGAGGGTAACAGGCCTTTGCACAGACGCCCTTACAGTTATCCTGTGTCAGAGCAGCTGGTGGGCTTTTTGCATATGGAATCACATGTGACCCATCCTGAAAACTTCTTAAATGTTAAACAATATAGCAATAAGAATGTAGAAAACTGTAAAAAGAAAAGGAAATGATGAAATGATTTGATGCATTCTGTAATCATATTGTCTAAATGATTTTAAGTTTATAATTTCTGCTTTTGACAGGTATGTGTGACTGCTAAGCCAAGATAATGATTATTAATACCTGTACTTTTAAATTTCCTTATTCTTTCTGACATAGAAAACATGACAGAATGTTCTATATATTTAACTCAGGTGAAAGGTTTTAAATTGCTATCCATGTCCTCCTCCACATTCACATAATGGGACTCACTTGCCCTGCTCCTCTCCTATGCTTAACCATACAGTGAATAGAAAATAGAACAAGCTTCTTCTACCACTGAAGTATCTGTTCAGTGTTAGTTCCTGTCTGTCTATCCTCAAATAACTCAGCATTTTAGAAAATATTGTTCCCGTTCAGATCTTCGCCCCCTCTGCCTGGGAGAAGACAGCCCAAGGATGTTTTTATGATGTGTGGGTTCTACTGAGAGGGAGGTCCCCACACGCTTGGAACAAAGTTTTGCACTGTTAAAAAAGAAATCAGAAATCTCCGATGTAATTAAGGGGAGAATACATTTACATGACTTTTATGAAAGGTAATTTGAATAAGGAAAAGTTGTTTTCCACAATAGCAAATGTGAAAAATGATCCTGCACCATTATATCCTCAGAATATAATAAAGAAGGTGTAAAATCATGTCATCGTCAGATGTTCAATATGATGTTATTTTGTAACTTCTAAAAAATTGGAACAAACAAAATATGTGCAACTAGATACTTGGTTAAGTGATTGATGATACATGCATGAAATTCCATAAGGTACTTTGGGGAGTAAGAATACTAGGATGTTTCTTCTTATTCTATTGTCTATAGATTTGGCATGATCTGTTTCTGAAATTATCTTTTATTTATAAATATTAGTTGTCTACTTTTTGAGACTTTAGAAAAAAATGATAAGAAGCTGTCTGATGATTCCATACTGAACCTGAGTCAAAACATCCTATAATAGACATACTCATATTTAATAATGTGAATGTTACTTTCTTTGCATTATTATTATTGATTAATATTTTGATTAATATCAAATATCTGATCTTTTCTGAATGTGTTTATATACATTCATACATTATATATGTATTTATATCTGATATTGATTAATATTTTGATTAATATCAAATATCTGATATCTTTTCTGAATGTATTTATCTTCATTCATTCTTTACGTTGTTTTTTTTCTAGTCCTTATCTTAAACATTATTATTGTTATTAAATTTTAAGCCTTTTTAATTTTGTGAAGGACAAAAAGTGGAAACCTTATAAACACATCTATATGTAAAAAAAAAAAGAAGACTAGGCTTTGAATTTTAGTTTTGTTACTTTCTAAACTGGAGATCTCAGATAAGTTGTGCATTCTCTCTGAATCCCTCTTTCCTAGATTGAAGAGTAAGGACAAATTGCTACTAATTTCCATACTCACTTATTAGCATTAAATAGGTTAACCTCTGTTAATCTTTTGGAATAGCTTACAACATGTAAAAGCATTGCATTACTGCTAACTTTTATTATGTAGACATCAAGATTAATTTTTTGGTAAAGGTAAAATGATATGGAAAAACATTTTGAAGAAAGAGAGCACATCTTAGTTTGTTATCTAAAACCAATCACCTTTGCAGACCCATCTCCACTTCATAAGCGAAAGCATAATTGGTGAACAGTATTGTATGAAAACAAATATTTCATAGATTGCTTTCAATAATATGTGATAGATGAAGATGATAATGAAAGTTTAGTATGGAAGAATCAAAGATATTCAGTGACTTTGGTTTATGATTATATAGAGTGAGTTTTAAGATGGATATCTATCTCTTTAAACATAAGAAGATAAAGATGCGTTTTGAATATATGGAGAGAGGCAATATGATCACCATGCCAGAGGCAACAGCATCAGAATTCTAATGTTCTGAATAACAGTCCACTTGCTCTATCTCACATCCATAGGGGAGAAGGGAGCAGAGCGGAGGAGGGTCACAGTGTGTGGCATACCTCTTGGGGGCAGGATACAATTAGAAGAGGAACTTTACTGAACAAATGCAATCAGTGTAAGTTAATTCTATGTACCCTCAATGAATACCAAATAATAACATATATTATATTATATATTTATATTATAATATAATATAATTATTATATTATTATACATATATTTTAATTTTGCTTTCAATTGTCTTAGTTTAAAGTTTTTTTTTATTTTCTTTTTTTCTTCTTTTATTTATTTATTTATTTGTTTATTTAGACAGAGTCTCACTTTGTGGCCCTTGGTATAGTACTGTGGCATCATAGCTCACAGCAACTCCAGCTCTTGGGCTTAAGCAATTCTCTTGCCTCAGCCTCCCAAGTACCTGGACTACAGACACCGGCCACAATGCCCAGCTTTTTGTTTTTTTGGTAGAGATGAGTCTCACTCTGGCCCAAGTTGATCTCTTGGAGTCCACCCACATTGGCCTCCCAGAGTGCTAGGATTACAGGTGTAATCACGCCCAACCTATAATTATATATTATTAACTGTATACATTAATAACATGTATATTATTTGATCTTATTTTGATGATGAGAAATAATATTTTTCATCACTGAAATCAATTATCAGATGAAAACATAAAATTGTAAGAATGTTAGGATACACATCTTTTGAATTTGTGTATTTATTACATTATAAAGATGAAGTTTATATATATATATATATATATACACACATCTGTAAAAATACATACATATATAGTTAATATCCACCATGCAGGGGGGGGGTTGTTTATTTTTACATGTTTGCCAAATTCCACCGATTTCCTGGCATATTCCCATGCTCAGCGCAGTAACTCACAGGTTTGACTTGGCACATGTCATGAATGTAAATGGCACATGTTGAATGAAATCAATGGCTCATAGAAGGCAGATTAGCTTCGTGGTCACAAGGCCTGCGTTTGTGTCCCCCTGTGTCACTGTTCCCTGTGTTTTCTGACCAGTCTAGTTCTCTTTCCTGTGCCTCATTTTTCTCCATTATATAATGACACACAGAATAAGTATGACAAAATTAACGAACTAGTACATCTAGAGCACTCAAACCTTAAACCTAATTTTCTCAAGTATTGATGTGTTTCTGGTTCTCTTTAGTCCCTGTTTTAATACCCTGCTGTTCTGTGTGTTTCTCTCATCTGGACAGGGTCTAGATGAAAATATTCCGTACACACAAAGGCTTGTCCACGCCTTTTTGTCTTAAGGATGCTAATATCTCATTATCAAACATTTGTTGTCATGGTGACAGGAAGAAAGAAAAAGAAGGACATTGGAGAGGCATTTTTCATGATAGTCAAGATTGAATTTAAACAATCTTGATAGTTTCCTACTTTGAATTAACATTGACTGGGGCTTAATTTGCTACTAGTTTGACAATAGCAAATACAAAATCATTGAAATTTCTTAGTATTTTTAAACCAGACTTGTTTTTATCTTCTGTACTTTATCTCGAGATTTTAAGTGACTATAGCCAGAAAGGAAGCATTCTGGCTCTGGTGTTAGTTTCAGGAAGCCAATAAGCTTGTACTGAAGTACAGTGGAGCCAGCTGAGAAGGATGCCATTCACAGCTCACTTTTTAAAATTCCCCTCATTATCTATGGATAGACTCCCAAGGGCAACTTACCGTGTTATTGCCCGGCCTAGGCTAACACAGGTCTGAGCATAAGAAACATTTGACCTCTTTATAGATTTCTCCAGAGTTATCTAGTTGCTGTTGGAGTTCTCATCCGAGAGTGCAGACTGTTTGCTGAATTATCTCTTGGTCACTGTCCAGCATAGACAGAAGTCTTCACGAATAGGACCAGAAAAGGGAAATTGCATGGGCAGCCAAGGGAATATTATTCCTTATCATTGAAATAAATTATCAGATGAAAACTAAAATTGTAAGAATGTAAGGGTACATATCTTTTGAATTTATCTTACAAAGCTGTTGTAACTATAAAAAGAAGAATCAAGAGACCAAAGGAAGGAGAATGTATCAAGAATTAATATCAGATACTGCTTTCTTTCCTTATGCTTGAACGTTGCCTTTAATTCTTTCAAGGAACAATATTCCTTTTTGGATTAGAGACCATCTTGGAAACATCGTAAGCTGACAGATAGGAAACAATCAGTACGGAATGATTTTTATGTTGACAAAGAGTCTTTTGCCAATGTTTACCATTTTTTAACTTCAGAGCATTAGGTCAGAAGTATTTACCAATACTGATACACTTCCTGTCGAATGTGTTAAAAGAATAATTAATGTGGGAAATTAAAAAGCTTCATAAATCAGATAATTTGTTTAATCATTTTTAAATCAACAAATAGGATGAAAATGGTAAAGTATAATTCAGTTTTATAAGAGACCTGAAGGTTTTGGCATAAGAAATTGAGACAGGACTCTTAATATAATTAAACTTATATATGTGAATAACTTTCATATTTTGTGATTTGATAAAAGCATTATGGATGATGAAATATTTTATTGAACTACCCCATTTTGAGGCAGAACACATTAATTATTATTATAAGTAAAATATAGGCCTTATTAATTATAATACAACAATTTTGACTTGAGTTTAGTTTTTCTCATAGTAGTATGTAAAGAACAAATAACAAAAAACTGGAGTGATATTTATATTGTCTATTACCCACACAGATATTCACACGTACTAAAAGTGCAATAGGGTCTACTAATATTAGTCAGCTTATACTCTGCCAGGTATTTCTGATTTTCCTCTTGTGTCACTGTGGACTTTTTTTTAATAGAAAATATTCTGGATCATTGTTAAGAATAATAATGAGTACTGAGAAACATAAAGACAATATACAGGGTACCAAAAATAAATGCACATTTTATGGAAGAAAAAAGCTGTATTTAAATTAAAATACTCAATATATACTGGTAACGTTTTCATCTTATAGATTTTATCTTGTATTTCTTGTAATGTCAGAAATCAAATGTGACTTTAGTATTATGATTTTAATAGTTTTGTTCCTTTCTTGATGTCTGTATCCTTTTTTGTCACTCTGTATCTGTTATCAAATACATATAATGTAATTTTACATCAACATGAAATTATAATGGAAAGCACAGGTTCTGTCCATAATTCGGACTGGTGGTTCTAGAAAAAATTGTCATGGAGACCAGAGCAAGTTTTTATATATATTTTTTACTTAAAACATTGGAGGATGGGTGGAGGGAGGGTGATTGGTGGGACCACACCTATGGTGCATCTTACAAGGGTACATGTGAAAATCACTGAATGTAGAATATAAATGTCTTAACACAAAAACTAAGAAAATGCCATGAAGGCTATGCTAATCAGTTAAATGATAATATTTCAAATACACAGCTATGATTTAATAATAAAAAAAAGTAGGAGAGAGGGGAAAAAATGGAAAAAAAAAGAAGAAGAAGAGCCGAGTTTCCAACTTGGAGACCAGTAGAATGGCACGGGAGTGACAGTGGAGGGCTTTTTCCAAAGGATGGATTTGGGGCAGGCAGAAAGAAATTCATGATGACTGCTAAATGTGGTAACTCTTTGTTAACCAGAATTTTGATGAATCAAAATGATTTATTTAAGGTGACTCTGCCATGTAATAATATACAGAAAATTGACACTATGCTATAAACACGACTGACTATGATTGTGAGTGGGGCACTGCGGATTAACAGTGACTCAGTACGGGATGAGGGACTAGGACGGTGTGCCATATTCTAGAGTATGTTGTGAAATACTGAAATAGAAGATTGATTTCCCAATGGGGGGAAAATATTACTTACTTTAGCTGTTGGGAACATTTTTTTTGTTTGTCTTTAATAAATAATCTGTCTATGTGTCCCAACATTTTATTGCTGTATCTTACCTTTTGGAACTTTTCTAAGTTGCACAACAAAGGAATTGATCATGCAGTATATTCTAGGTTCTCCGAGAGGCTGGATTTACAATGCTATTGATTAGAGTGTCACCTTATCGTTCCATATTTCCTCAGGTACAAAAAGCTTTCTTTTGTGTCTTTTTATTTTTCATGCAAACTTGTACGATTTCATAACTGTTAGGGTTCTGTGCTTCCAAAAAGACAAATACTTTAAATTGGAACAAAGTTAAGACTATGCTCACAACTTCTAGTATTCTTTGGTATTATTGATGATGGAGGAAAGTACAAATGAAGGAAGCTAACTCTGAATAGGAAATGTTTGTTGTTTGTTTGTTTTGTTTTGTTTTGTTTTGTTTTTGAGACAGAGCCTCAAGCTATCCCCCTGGGTAGAGTGCCATGGCATCATGCTCACAGCAACCTCCAACTCCTGGGCTCAAGCGAATCTCCTGCCTCAGCCTCCCAAGTAGCTGGGACTACAGGTGCCCGCCACAATGCCTGGCCATTTTTTGGTTGCAGCCATCATTGTTGTTTGGCGGGCCCGGGCTGGGGATTCTAACCCGCCACCTTAGGTGTATGTGGCTGGCGCCTTAGCTGCTTGAGCCACGGGCACCGAGCCCTGAATAGGAAATGTTAAAAAACAAACGCGAAGTCCCAAATTCTAAACAACTGTCTTAGATTTTATATCCTTCATCCTCCCTACTGTAGTCCGATGTGAGAATTAAAGAAATTAAAAATAGATAATAAAAATAGAAGTCAGTTGTGCATTTTCTGATTAAGGGATATAATGGTATGTGAATATATTTAAAATATTTTTAAATATCTTAAGATTTTGAGAGTTAGATAATATATACATGATTTAAAATATTAAGGCAATGTCACTGTTGATAAAGCTTTCAAGATATATACTTGAATGCAATTTTTGGAAAAATAAGAAAGTATAAGCATCATCTTAATAGTTTTAATAGTTTGAAGATAAATAGTGATTATAAACTTAAAGGCTTAATTGTATAAAATGTCCTGAATACTAATTTAAAACATTACATTACCTTTTCTCTTTTATATAACTTTTAGTCTACATTTTTGGTTATCCTGTTAAACCACCACAGATATATTAAATAAAATGCCATTTTTAATATCTTTTAATTTTCTTGGATTTCAAGCAAAAACCAGGTAAATCACTGATACTATTGAAGTTCAGATTATAGCAGTTACTTTTTTGGAGATTATCTTAAACATCTAAAGAAGATGAAGTCTCAGAAAAACATGAAGAATATTGTAAACAGTTGAGGCAATTATCTAGACTTTAAGGTCAGAGGAATACTCCAAAGCCAAAAAAGAGCTTAGAGATGAGCTGCTAAGTGAGGAAAACATGATTTTTAGATCAATTATCTTAATAACATTCTTAGTTCTTCATTTGAAAAGAAAGAGTCCATACAACAAAAGACACTAAATAAAATTAAACACCTTTATTCTGCTGTTCCGTAAACAGTGAGATAATTAAATATTCAATGTATCCTTTGGCTATGCTATTAATAATTTTTATAAATATATGAAATATGGAACTATTCGCCAATTAGACACAAAACATAATTGGAATACATCTGTAACTAAATATTTTCCTTGAAAAAGATTCCAATTATTCATAATTATTTAAATAAAATATAACAATGAAAAATTTTTTTACACTGTATCAGGTAAAGGAAAAGTTTCTAACACTACTCACCATATTTTGATTAACGATCGCTCAAATAGGGCAAAAGAAAAAAAAAGGAAAACACTGAACGTAAAGGAAAAGGCCACTGGAACTTTATATATTCACCTCTTGTTATATATTTAAGTGATGTGTCAATCATTTCCATTATTCTGCACAAATGTATAGGTGTGAATAATGTATTTTTTCATTTGTTTCTGTCTTTAAACATCCACTGCAGAGACTGGAGAGAACAAATGAGAGCGAACAGATAATTTCCTAAGAAGTCACAGATTAGTGAAAGATGATTCTGAGCATTCTGGACGGACAGCTGGGAAAGATCAATGGCCGCTGCTCATTTCCCTGGCCTTTAATCTTAAATGAGTCTTTTGAAAAATAAGCTTGATTAAAATCAACCACTTCCGATCTTCTATATGTTAATATGTTGAACACCCCTTCCACTCATTTATTTAACTAAAATTAGTATCAAATGCAGTTTATTAAATTTTAATTTCATGGATAAATTGTACTATGTGGGTTTTATTCACAACATAATTACACTTATCTTCTTAATCAAACCGGGAGTGTACACATACGTGTGTGAGTCATCCTAAATGTCGAAGCCTCCACACTGTCAGATCTTTGTATATAAACCATATGAAACTGGCAATTCATTTTTCTTAGTAATGAAAAGTACATTTTATTTTTATCATTTTTATTATCCATACCTTAGTATTATTTTGTAAATAATAACAATACATGAGTTTAGCAATAAATTTTATACCTACACACATATGTACATATATATGTAATATGTGTGTGTGCGTGTGTGTGTGTAAGGTCAGACAACTGAGTGTATGATCCTGTCCTAGAAAAGGTCCTACCCACCTCATTAATGAATATCACTATGAACACTTTTGAAGCCCTCCCCTTGGAAAGCTTTGCACCAACACCAGTGTCTAGTCTACCTTTGAGTAATTTGGGGCCTCTTCTGGACTGGCCATCAGAGCTGTCATTGTATGAATTCTGACAATTAAGTTTGTCGACTCATACTAGAAAGGATGCTTTGAAGGTAGAACAGGCACTGACCTCAGTGCTGTTTCTTTACCACTTGCCATGACGACAACATTCATTTGAACTGTTGGCTAAGCTGCCACACGAGATCTCCTGGAAGGTCTTGTGTGGGGAATGTAATGAAGTTCCAGTACTAACTGTGAGGAGTGATAAATACAAGAGCACAAAGTTTTCCAAGGAACGTTTCACAGTTCTGCTTTGCCCTGGCTCAGCCAAAGAGAAACTAAAGCACGTGGTGGGGGGTGAATCAGCAGTGCCCTGCACACTCAAGAATCTGATGCCCAAGACATCCCCATTACGTGGAGATCAAACAAATTCACATGGATGATTGGAAGAGAAGGTCTATTCTCCTTACAGTAAACAGCTCTCCTGATTCCCTGCAAGTGAATCATTTCAGAAACATGACGCTTAAATTTCTGCCTCCAAACATGACCTTGAAAATCCAACCTCTTAACCAAGGTATTATCAAAGCATTTAAGATGCTCTACCAAGCCCAGCTCCTACAGAAACACTAACCTGCGGTCCACCCATGCAAGTAACATCAACCACTGGGTCAGTCCACCCTCTGGTCCTGTGGATCACTTCTGCTTGCAGTACCGTTCCACCAGAAATGACACAGAAGTGTTTCAAAAAAGTTGGATTTGTCTCGACCCAAGGGCACAAGGTTTGGGGTCTATCAGACGGTCCATCTCCCATGGTGGAATTGAAAGGAGTGGATTTTGAAGGTTTTGTTGCAGTGGGTGATAAAGTGGCAACGTGTGACAAACCTGACCCAGAAGCAATTGTCCAGGCTATCTTGGCCTAAGAACAGACCAGCATAAAAGAGCACGAAGCGGCTGATGAAGTGGGAGAAGAGAGTGAAGATGACACTGAAATCTCAGAGGCCCTAAAAGAAGAGATCAGTGGGCATCTGATAGCACAGCTGAAGTCCCTGGCTGTGGGAAAATGCCCAGGGTGCTGAGTGGTGTAGCCAGCCTTGAGAGTGCTTTGTCCACTTACATTTATAATAAGAATAAACAACAGACTAAGATTGACTTTTCCCAAAAAGAATGATTACACCACAAGAAAACATTAAGTGCATTGATTCTGCATGGCACTATATATACGCATATAATTTCACCGTGTTTTTATTATGTATGATTTTGTATAATATTCTCTAATAAAAGCTATATAAGCAAGTAATGTACCTGAATATACCTGTACTTGAGGCTAGTTCCTTATGTTGAGGGTGGTCAACTTACAGAGATTCTACTGTATATGTGCACTACATTTCAATAATACTTGAATTAAATGCATAGATTGTGGCTTGGCGCCTGTGACTTAAGTGGCTAAGGCACCAGCCACGTACACCTAAGGTGGCGGGTTTGAATCCAGCCCAGGCCTGCCAAACAACAATGATGGCTGCAACCTAAAAATAGCCGGGCAGTGTGGCAGGCACCTGTAGTCCCAGCTACTTGGGAGGCTGAGGCAGGAGACTCGCTTGAGCCCAGGAGTTGGAGGTTGCTGTGAGCTGAGATGTCACAGCACTCTACCCAGGAGGACAGCTTGAGGCTCTGTCTCAAAAAAAAAAAAAAAGCATAGATTCTGATACCATTAAACATACTTTTATTATATGCTCCACAATATTCAGTAAAATTTTTTGTACCTGTAAATCATTAGCTCTTCCTCTTGGTGTGGGCTATAAAATTATAAATATGATGATCAGATCACAGCAGAAAGCTCTATGAGAACATTTTTAAAACTCTCCTCAATTTTCAGAACATCTTTATCTCATCAAGGCTCTCAACCCACACACACATAAAATTATACCATCACTAAATTTTCATGATCTTGTTAAACTATCCTACACTGAAATTTCTCATGTACTTAGATAGGGAGTCTTCTCGTAATGTAACACCTCTCCTGAATACACTGATTCCTATTAAGGGTCACAGACTCCCAAGTAAATCTAATTCTCAAGCTTCAAATCATTGCCAGAATTCAAGTGCAATCTACCTGACATTAAACCTCAGGCTCTGTTGCCTTATGCACACAAATAAATAAAAAGAAACATAGTACATGTGAAATTCTAACTAATCACCTTGTAACTAGACCTTTTAATCAGAAAAATAACATGCAGCTTTCTATGACAGTAAAGTTAAATGTGGAAAAATTACAGATTATAAAATATCATTTCGTCTATAAGTGATCCCATAGTTACATCATAGATATTTGTAACCATAAGGGAAATTTAACTGAATAACTGTGTTTTGCCCTTTGTCCTTGCTTGACACAATTTCTTGTGTTTAAACAATTTCAAAGAATTAAAAAGGGCTGTTCTGGTCCAGGTCATTTCAGCTTGTGAAGAGATAAAGAAAACTCCTGCTGTCACACAAGGAAAAAATAATACTTTGCACTTAGTTGTTTTTGTTCTCTAAGTTAAGAGTCCTTTTGTAATTATAAATTACTAAACCAAAGCAAAAAAATATGCCAAATAGCACTGTTTTTCCAAAAGGAGATGGTATACAAATAAACGAAGAACACATTGAAACATTCTCCTAAGAGATGCTGCAGAACATATGCTCCGTGTTTGTGAGTCAGTGGTTTTAATAAGCCTCTAGTGCTTTTTAGCCAGTCGTGGCTCATTTTAGATGTATTATTCATGGAAATATATTTATAAAACTACATACCTATTTTACTTAAAACAAGAAAAAAATGTGGCGTGCATAATTCCAATGGGTCACATTCACTAAGTCTCTCATCATCTCGTGTTTGAAAATTCTCTTTATTAACTTTTCTCATTCTTCTCCAAAAAGCCAAAGGCAGTTGATTCCAAAAATTAAGTGCCACTTCTTCTAAATTGTGCTGCCATTAACAAAACATGCAGAAGTTAATCGATGGTTCCTGAGAAGTCCCAGAGAAGCATGAATGAACAAAGTTGCATTTAACTATAAACTTTCTCCTAAATATCTATGACAAGGCTGCCCTATGATTTCTTTCTTTAAGCTTAATATTGAATTATTCATTAAAAAACTTAGAAATTTCACATATTCACATTTAATTACATCTTATTAGCAATCTTATTTTCATGCTTTCCAAACTCAAACTAAGGGCAAATCATTTGTTACTATTACTTTATCAAAGGATGTAGTTTTGCAAGCCACTGTGAGCATCGATTCTACATGACTGTTTATGGCTGGGTTGACAAGAGAAATAAAGACAAATGGTCCTATCAGGTACCTGCTGCATGCTGGGGGAGTCATATCTGTTCCTCTCCCAGATGTCCAAGATGGGCATTTTTATGATGATATAGATGATGGCTAAGAGCCTGAAAGATTAAATTATACTTGCCTTACTGGAGGCCATAAAATTAATATGGGGTAAGGTTCAGGACTGTCTGCCTTTAAATTCTATCTTTGTTCTATTAACATGCCTACAAATGCTAACTACTAGTTAGTGAGAGCAATGACCCGGTGTCACCCAGACCTTGGTCCTGATTGATAGTTTACCCGGAAGACAGTGTGAATATTGGGCATTATATCAGGATATATAACAGAATTATAACTTTGCTACATTTTTAATGTCACAGAAATCAGCATGATAAGAAGAAATGACAAGATTAATCCAAGACTACTGGCTTTTTCCATGCCTCCATGATATCATTTTACTGTGGCCCATGATATTGGGTTACTGTAAATAGCTAATAAGTTCATATTGTTATCAAGAATTATCAGGATGCTGTTTGTGGAATTAACAGTATATAAAATTTGAAAATGAACCAATTTTACTTTTAATGTGCATATTTTAAAAGTCTTTTACTTCAAAATGTTAATGGGGCATAACGTTTTTGTCACACGGATGCCTTGTATAACGTGTAAGGCAGGGCTGTTAGTGTGCTCCCCACCAGAATGGCATTCCCTGTCCTGGATAAGTAAGTTTTGACCCCTCACTCTACCCTCTTCTTGGTTTCCAGAACCCTACACATCTCTCTGTGCCCTGTGTGCCCGTCATTCAGCTCCCAATTGTTAGAGAGTATATGTCGTATTTGTTTTCCATTCCTGAGATACTTCATATAGGATAACAGGACCCACGTCCATCCAAGTTGCTGCAACACATGGAAATTATTTATTTTCAGGACTGGCTGAGTCGCAGTCCATGGTGTAGTGTGTGTGTATGTGTAAGTATATACACCCAGACACATACATAAGCATCAGTTTCTATATCTACTTAGTTTGATTTCACATCTTTGCAATTAAGAAGTGTGCTATAACAAAAATCAAGTGTTGGTGTCTTTTTGACAAAATGTCGTTTTTTCCTTTGGATAGATAAGCAGTAGTAGGATTGTTGGATCATGGTAAATCCTCATTTCTTCTGAGGAATCTCGGTGCAGTTCTCTACCAGTGCTGCGCTCATTTACATGGTCACTAGCAGGGCATAAGCACCCCTCTCTCTCGGGATGAACAGCAGCATCTACCGTTTTCTGACTTTCTAATAAGGCCCATTTTGACAGGGGCAAGGGTTTACCTCATTGTGGTTTTAACTCTTATTTTCTGATAGTAAATGATATTGTGCAATTTTTATATGTTTGGTGTCCTTTTATCTTTTTTTTGAAAAGCCTCTGGTCATGGCCTTTTGTCCACTTTCAAAAGAAAGTTTTCCCCCTACTGAATGGCTTGAGTTCCTTGAGGACTGTGGATGTTAGCCCTTTGTCAGATGTAATATTGGGGAGTATTTACTCCCTTTCTGTATGGTATTATTTACTATGCTGAGTATTTCCTTTGGTGTGCAGACCATTTTTAATTTAATTAAGTTCCATTTATTTATTTTTATGTTGGTAAATTTGCTTTGAGTTCTAATTCTTAAATATTTTGTTTATGCAAATATCTAGAAGAATTTTTCCTATGTTTTCTTCTAGCATTTTTACATTTAAGTCTTTCCTGGATTGTGACTTTTTTTTTTAATATGACAGGAAATAAGAGTCCTGCTAAATTTTTCTGCATGTGACTATCCAGTTTTCCCAGAACCATTTGTGGAATAGTGCTTCCTTTTCCCAGGGTGTGTTATTATCTGCTTTGTCAGAGGTCAGTTGGTTGTAGGCAGATGGTTTTATTTGTGCGTTCTCTGTTTTGTTACACTGGCCTATGTTTCTATTTCTATTCCAGTACTGTCCTGTTTTGGTTACTAATAGTCTTGTAGTATAATTTGAAATCAGGTAAAGTGATGTCTCCAGATTTGTTCATTTTTTTGAGATGCTTTGGCTATTCATGTTTTTCTTGGAGAGTGATGTCCAAATGAAGCATAAAAGCATTGTTTCTAGATATATGAAATATGACATTTTCTTGATTTGGAATGCATTTAATCTGTAAATCTCTTTTGGCAACATGGACATTCTAACAATGTTGATTCTACCAGCACATGAGTGTGGGATATTTCTTCATTTGTTTGTGATCTCTCTGATTTCTTTCCTGTGTTTTATAGTTCTTTTTTTTTTTTTTTTTTTTTTTGAGACAGAGACTTAAGCTGTCCCCCTGGGTAGAGTGTCATGGCTTCACTGCTCACAGCAACCTCCAACTCCTGGGCTCAAGAGAGTCTCCTGTGTCCGCCTCCCAAGTAGCTGGGACCACAGGCGCCCGCCACAACACCCGGCTATTTTTTGGTTGTAGCTATTATTGTTGGTTGTTTGGCGGGCCTGGGCTGAATTTGAACCTGCCACCTTAGGTGTATGTGGCTGGTGCCTTAGCCGCTTGGGCCATAGGTACTGAGCCTATTTTGTAGTTCCAAAGAGATAATTTACTTCCTTAGTTGAGTATTTTCCTAAGTATTTTATTTTCTTTGTAGCTATTTGGAATGGTATTGAGTTCTTGATTTAACTCTCAGCTTGACTGTCATGATTCATGTACATTGATTTTGTAGTCTCAGACTTTCCTGAATTTATTTATCAATTGCAGGAGTCTTTGGGTGGAGACGTTAGGGTTTTCTAACTATAAAATCATTTCAAGAGGGATGCTTTGAAACTCTCTTCTCTTATATGGATACCCTTTATTTTTTCTCTGGCCTTACTGTTCTGGCTAAGGATTCCAGTACTGTGTTGAACAGAAGTGGTGATGGTGGGACTCCTTGTTTATTCTAGTTCTTTGGGGTGGAAGATGCTTTCAACTTTTCCTCGTTCAATATCATGTTGGCTGTGGGTTTTGTCATATAAGACTTTTATTATTTTGAACTATGTTCCTTATATGCTTAGTTTATTGAGTGTTTTATTAGGAAAGGTTCTGGATCTATTAATATACTCACGCGGTCTTTGTTTTCACTTCTGTTTCTGTAGTGAATCGTGATTAATAACTTGTGTATGTTAAATCATTCTTACATCCCTGGAATGAACCCACTTGATCATGATGGATTATCTTAATGGTGAGTTGTTAATTTTGAATTGATAGTATTTTGTTGAGGCTTTTTACATCTAGGTTTATAAGAGATATTAGTCTGTAAATTTGTTGTTATGTTTGCTTTTATTGTTTTATTTCTTTTTCTCATTTTGGTGTTGAGGTAATACTTCCTAGAATGAGCAGGAGGGAGTTTCATTATTCTCAATGTTATGGAATAACTTCTGTAGGGTAGATACCAGTTCTTCCTTGTAGGTCTGGTAAAATTCAAGTATGACTTTCTCTGGTCAGAAGACTTTTTTCATCATTCAAATTTTTGTTACTGCCTCAATCTCAAAGCTTCTTATTGTTCTATTCAGATCTTGTTTTTCTTTCTGAATCTGGCTTCGCTGGTTGTGTATTAGCTGGAATTTATCCATTTTTCTCTGTTTTCTAGTTTATCCATGTAGATATTTTTGTAGTATTCATGAATGATATTAAGTATTTCTGTGGCATCAAAATTACATAATATCGTTAGGCCTCAATTTTTATTTTTGATTGAGTTTATTTGGAATCATTCTACTCTAGTTCTAGTTATTCTACCTAGTAATCTTTCAAGTTTGTTTATCTTTTCAAAGAGCCATTTGTTTCATTTGTCCCTTGTATTTCATTTAGTTCTGTCCTGAGCTTGGTTATTTATTTTCTTCTGCTGCCTTCAAGTTTGGTTTGTTCTCTTTTCTTCCTTTCTTCCTTGAATTATGACATTATGTTGTTTGTTTGTGATCTTTTTGTCTGTTTGATCTTTTTGTCTGTAAGCTTTTAAGGCCATGAAGTTCTGTCTTACCACTGCTTTGTCTGTATCTCACAGATTTTGGATGATTTTTTATCCAGACTATTGCTTGGTTTAATAAGTCTTTTGATTTCCATATTAATTTCATCATTGACTAAAGGGTAATTCAGCAGCAGGTTAATTTCCATGACTTTTGTAGATTTAAGAATTATTCTTGGAGTTTATTTGTAGTTTTATTTTATTATGGAATGGAATCATTCATACATGAAATAATTTAGATTTTTTTGGCTATGTTGAGGCTTGATTTGTGGGCTACCATGTCCGATATTGGAAAATGTCCCATCTACTAAGGAGAAGAATATATAGTACAAAGTTTGGGGGAGAATATTCTGTGAATGTCTTTTAGGTTCATTTGTTCTGTAGACTCATGTAAATCCAGTGTTTTTTTTTTTTTGATCTGTCCAGTTCTTCATTGGATATTGATGCCCTCAGCAATTGAGATGCGGCTGTTTATTTATTTGCTGTATCCAGCAGTATCTGATTTATGAGTCTGTAAGCAGGTGTGTTAGATGCATACGTATTTAAGATTGTTATGTCTTTCTTCTGGATTGCTCCATTTATTATTATATGATGAACATTTTTATCTTTATTTACCATTATTGATTCAAATTCTATTTTATCTGATGAGAGAAGAGCTACTCTTTCTCGTTTTTAGGTTTTAGGTTCCATTCACATGGAATATCTTTTTGCATCCCTGTACCTGAGTGAATAAGTCTCACTGGGAGCTAGACAGGTTGTCTTGAAGACAGAAGATACTTCGCGATTCTTTTCTATACATTCCCTCAGTTTTTATTTTAAGCAGAGCCTTAAAAACATTTATGTTAACTGCTAGTATTAATATCCAACATAGTAGTCTCATCATGTTGAGTGATACTTAATTGCTTTGTTTTCTCCCTTATGTTACCATTTTATAAAAGTTGTGAGCATTTATCTTCTTCATATTGGTAGGCACGGATGGCTATTTTCCACTCATAGGGAATTTAAAGCATGTCCTGGAGGAAGGTCTAGTGGTGACAAATTCCCTTAACGTTTGCTTATCTGGGAAAGAATTCATTTCTCCATCATTAAATTTAGTTTTTCAGGATACAACATTCTTAGCTGAGAGCTGCTCTGTTTAAGAAGATTAATAAAGAGACTCCAGTTTCTTCTGGCTTGAAAGGTCTGTGCTGAGAGGTCTGTAGTTAGTTTGATGGGTTTACAAGCAGCTTGTTTCTTTCATCTCACATCTTGTAGGATTTTATCTTTCACTTTTTCTTTGGTCTAGCTGATGACTATACCTTCATGATGTCCCATGTGCTATGACTCTTCCAGATGTTCAGTGAGCACCTGTCTGTGGAAATTTAAACCTCTAGCAGTATTGCTTCAGTTTTCCTCTATTTTTCCCTAAACCAGAGTTCTCTATCTGATTGCTTTTTCCTTCTCCCTCAGGAATACTTACAGTTCTTGTACAGCTTCATTTCATATAGTTTTATATTTCTGGTGGTGATTCTTCCTTCTTTTTTGTTCTTTTCCCTGATTTTTTTTTTTTAACTTACTGAGTAATTTTGAAATCCTTGCCCTCAAGTTCTGAAGAGAAGAAGTAATTGGCCTGCAAGCACTGGCTCTAGGACTGATGCCGTTTTCATGATCCAGTCCCAGAATGCCATATGCCCAAGGGTCAGGTCTGCAGTTGTTGCCTGCCCCTTGCCTCTGCCAGACAGTTGGGGAGCAGGGAATCCCAGTGCAAATGTGTGCCCCACGGGCAGGCGTACTGTACCTCCCCTTCTAGGGGCCCTGGGAAGAGCAGGAGATCACAAGACTGGAACCTGCTGCTGTAGCCTGGGCAATCGCATCCCACCACTGAGTCCCTGGATGGAAGGTAACACCCGCTGGGAGCCCCATCCCAGATGATGCCAGAACAGCTGGACCACTGCTGCCACTGCTGCCTGAAAAGCCCTTCCCAAGATGAAGCCAGAGCAGAGTCAGCCTTCAGGTTAGGGTAGACTGCAAACCATGGATCAGGCCACTAACCAGGGCACCCTGCCTATGCACAGCCCAGGTTAGGGTAGACTGCAAACCGTGGACCCATGCCACTAGCCAGGGCACCCTGCCTTATGCACAGCCCAGGTTAGGGTAGACTGCAAACCATGGACCCAAGCCACTAGCTGGGGCACCCTTCCTTATGCACAGCCCAGGTTAGGGTAGACTGCAAACCATGAACCCACGCCACTAGCTGGGGCACCCTGCCTTATGCACAGCCCAGGTTAGGGTAGACTGCAAACCATGGACCATGCCACTAGCCTGGGTGCCCTGCATTATGTACAGCCCATGCTGCTTGCCATTTTCCCTTGTTGCCACCCTGACTTGTGCACTTGAGCACCGTGCCTTGCCTCTCAGATGTGCTCCATCACATAGGCACCCTGCCCCAAGGTGAGCTCTGTCCCATGTCCCCACTCTGCCCAAAGGATGAGCTAGGATTTACTGACCTGCTGCACACCAGGCCTGCTCTGACCCACACCCAGTGGGCCTACAGGGCTGCTCTGACCCACTCTCAGTGTGCTTGCAGGGCTGCTATGCCCTACATACCTGCTACTACCTGCTTTGTGCCCTGCCCTGACCCTAAGATGACCTAGCCCTGCTCACTCACCTGGCACCTCAGATGCTTAGACCCACACTCATGTGCAGCATGCCCAGTAGACCACCTCTATTCCACATACACACCCAGTCCTTTAGGCCAGCCTTGCCTGTGTGTGTACCTGCTAACACAGGCAACCCTGTCACAGTGGCCCAGTGACAATCATGTGGGAACAGGGGACACACAGAAGAGCAACAATGTTCAAGTCTCACAGTGCACCCACCTGTCTCTTGCTTGACTGAGCTTCTAAAGTAGGACCCACATACACCATCCAGGGACACAACCTTCTCTTCAACCATGATCAACAGAACAGAACATGTATACAATATCTGCTATCTGTTTTGAGCTTAAAGAAGAAGTTCCAGATGAGAAGGAACCAGGATAAAACCTTGAGCAACAACAACAACAAAATAATCTTAATACCTGCAAAGGATCACAACAGCTTTCTAGACGTTAATTCCAACTCAACCCAAAGAAAACTAAACTGACAGATATGGAATTCAGATTATAGATGGCAAATAAGATAAATGGAATTGAGAGATGGTAGAAAATCATCTCAAAGGAGTCAAAAAAGTAATTCAGGACATGAATTAAAAACTCTCTAAAGAGATAGATAATATGGGCAGCACCTGTGGCTCAGTGAGTAGGGCACCAGCCCCATATACCAAGGGTGGTGGATTCAAACCCAGCCTGGCCAAACTGCAACAACAAAATAGCTGGGTGTTGTGGCAGGTGCCAGTAGTCCCAGCTGCTTGGGAGGCTGAGGCAAGAGAATTCCCTAAGCCCAAGAGCTGGTGGTTGCTGTGTGCTGTGATACTACCGCACTATACCCAGGGTAACAAAGTGAGACTGTGTCTCTAAAAAAAAAAAAAAAAAGAGAGAGAAAGACAGATAATATTAAAAAAGATATAACAGGGCAGTGCCTGTGGCTCAAAGGAGTTAAGCGTTAAGCGCCAGACCCACACACTGCTTCAAACCCAGCCCCTGCCAAAAACTGCACACACAAAAAAAAAGTTATAACAGAATTTAAACCAATAAAAGAATCAATAATTTAGAGAATTTTAAAATATAGTAGAAAGCTTTAACAACAGACTATTCCAAGCAGAAGAAATAATTTCAGAGCTTAAAGTTGTTTATTTAAAATATAGTTGTTAAAATATAAATAATTTTATAATATACATAAGTACAAGCATGATTGAGGTTTGTTTTTAAAGATAAAAATAAGCTATTGATGTATGATATTCCTGTTCAGATGTGTAAATTCAGCAGCAACTTCAAAAACATTAATTGCCTAATTGTGCACAGGAAATTTTAATCCTTAATTGGTATACATTGCTCTGTGAATGAGAATGAATTGCTAGAGCTTCCAGCACAAAAATGTTCCAACATCATCAACTTATTAAATAACCATTCATTTTCCTAAAACATATGCCATATTAAAGGAGTAAGTGTTCTCTGTAGCTGAATGATTGACTATCTAGAAGCAGTAGTAGACAGATAAGCCTTAGGAGATGGGATCTGTGCTCCTGTATAGACTTCCTTTCCACCATTTTTTTTTGAGATGGAGCCTCAAGCTATCCCCCTGGGTAGAGTGCCATGGCATCACAGCTCACAGCAACCTCCAACTCCTGGGCTCAAGTGAGTCTCCTGCCTCTGCTTCCCAAGTAGCTGGGACCACAGGTGTCTGCCACAACGCCTGGCCATTTTTTGGTTGCAGCCATCATTGTTGTTTGGCAGGCCCGGGCTAGGGATTCGAACCCGCCACCTTAGGTGTATGTGGCTGGCACTTTAGCCAATTGAGCCACAGGCACCAAGCCTTTTCCACCATTTTGCACAGTCATTTTGTCCACATGTCATCCTGGTTCCAGCATAACCAATGATGAGAATTAACCAAAGACCACTCTCCAAGCATTTTGCCTACTAGATCACTCACTGTTTCTTCCATGGTAAAGGTCACCAGGATGCTAGCTTCTTGCTACCCACCCTGTCTGTGGAAGAACTCATTATGGATTCTCCATATCAGTATGATGTTCTATGGGATGGGAAAATAATATAGCTCTCTTCAGACAACACTTAGAAAGTGGATGGGAAAGTTCTGTGATCATTGTCATACTCCTGATTATCTATTATGTTTTATTTTCTTCTAATTATAGATGTTAATTAGTAAACCTATTGGCACCCCTTTGCCCCAGGTACATTATATTCCAACAACCACTTTTAAATCTCCTTTGAGGTCAGAATGCATTGGCTGCCTCTCTAGCCTTATCGCCACTGAAGGCATCTGCATTTTAGTGATTAAGCACCTGTACTTTGCTGTTTTTATTTGTTGGGAAACTCAGGGAAGGAACAGTATTCTCCATTGTTATGAGAGAACCCAGAGCTGTGACCTGCTGTCAGCCCAGACCTGCAGAGAAGAATCAGTACTGAACGTCTTAGTGATGCTGAGATGGAGCACACCTCTGACAGGTGCATTCCCAGTGGTTAGGCAAAACATATGTTCTGACCTTACATGCTGTATCCAGTTGAGCAGTCCCCCTTTCTCAGCCTCTTTAGACCGACCTCATCTATTTCATCTTTCCATTGCTACACAATACAATGTTACAACATTTTGCCCCTTAAAATGTCAAACATTCATTATTTCAAACAATTCCAAAAATCAAGTATTGGAGAAGGTTGAGTGAGGTGGTTTGGGATTAGATCTATTAGAAGGTTGTGTCAGAGTTGAATTCATCTAAAAACTTGACCTGGAATGGAGGATTCACCCAGAAAGTTAGTTCTGGTTGTGGCAGAACACCTAATCCTCACTCCGTGGAGCAGCTCTCCATAGACTGTTTGTAATCCTCATGAGATAGTCTCTGGATTTCATCAAAATAATCCAAAACAGGGTGTTGCAGAAGCTGCAATGTCTTTTATGATCAAGACTTGGAAATCATATGCTACCACTCAATGCTTTATGCATATTCCGTTGGTCGTGTAGACCAAACTTCATAGAATGTCATGAAACTATTCAAGGGGCATACATACCAAGAGGCAAGGTGTGTTAAAGACCAATGGCCATCTTAAAGGCTGCTACCATACTCTACTTGTCACTTTCTCCTTTAATTACCCAAATTATAATATCAGTTCAAATTCTAAACTTGTATTATCTAAATCAGGTCCAGTTATAGATGAATTTCCTCCAGTATAATTCTTGTAATAGGGCTCCTCAAAGAGGGTTCTTCTCAGTCTGAAGTCTCTGTCCTACTCCACAATGATACATCAGGTATTGGAGCAGAGAGGTACCTCTTTTTAAAGAATTTAACTAGCATTTGGTGGGACTGAAGAGGAAATGTTTCTGTGAGCATTAACTCATTATATTTACTAAAAATCAAAAAAAATGTGTGTAAAATTATTGAAAATACAACCTGGTTTTCAGGGAAAATTCAAGTGAAATATAATAGATGGCTTTAAACATTGAATATGTCAACATGAATGAGGATTTCCTAAAGGTAGTAATTAGTACACATGACTACATAGAATAGCTGGGCAAAAAGTTAAAGAGAAACACAATAGCAAATAGGTGGTAGAATTTATGACTTCCCCCAACTCTGAAAGCCTATGTTTTCATAAATGTGTAACAACAAAGATAATGTTAGAGGGCCTCACTTAACAAAATGGCTAAAATTTATAGAGAATTCTGAGAACTTCTGAAATACATATTTTCATAATAAATGGAATATGATGAAGCAAGTTAAATATAATTCACAGCATTCCACATATGTTGTAACATATGCTCAGATTATGAAAAAGTATTCTCAATTGTTGGTGTAAGAGTGTTCTTTCCAGACACTTATAAGCCCTTATAGTCATGCTTATTTACCTGAAAAGGGAAGCTACATTTCTTGTGCATCTCTCACAGCTGTGAAGTAGGATCTGCTCTAGTATGGAGACTTTCCCCTTTGCTTCTTTACTTTCAGAACAGTATTGTAATAGTTCATTCCTCTACTGATCTCCATGCCACACTATGTGGATTAGTTCAAACATACATTTCAAAATAGTAATTGTCTATTTTGATGCATCCTGAGACATACGATCAGCGAGAAGATGTCAATTTTGGAATGTGTCACCGATGCTCTTGAAAAAGTCCTGTCTTATTACATTTTGTGTTGTTATAATAGTATTTCTAAGAGTGGATAATTTATTAATATAAGAAATAGAAATGTATTTGGCTGAGGTACTTCAAAACTACTCCATCATGGGTTTAATATCCTGAGTACGATTTGGTACGCTGAGCTTAAAGGTTGAAGAATTTCCTGTCCTAGGAGGAATGAGGACTTAGCCTGAGTAATTTTACACATTTGCTCATTATCAGAGGATGCTGCACTCTCAGTACACTCTTCCCACTAATGGAAGGCAAGAGGGGGAAGAGTTGGGTGGCCAAGGTCATCATGGCACCTGTCCTCCTGTATCTCCTGGGAGCAGACATGTGTGTGCAGGAAATTTGTAGATGAGTGTTCTTAGGATCAACACTTTAAGGAGTAAAATGATGGAGGATAATGATACACTGAGTAGCTATGCAGGGGGAGCAATGCCTCTGCCAACCCTGTGAGAAATTTCAATGTGAAGAGAACCTTTTATGGCTGCCTCAACTTTCAAGGAGAGGACTGGGTCTTTAACCCTTGTGTTTATCTGTCACTCAATATGAGCTGATGAGGGTAGGTAACTCTCTTCAGCAAAAGTAATTATGAAAAATGCCTACATCTCAAATGATAAACTTTTGAGCAGACAGAATTATAAATTAATTCTTATGGGAGGAGGCTTTCCTAACCGTCTGGAACCTCAAAGCCTGTGTGAATGCCCATCTTTGTGTTACCCAGATTCACTTCTTTACATTGGGTCCTAGGAACAACACCTATAATTTAGTGAACTTCTTATCTCAAGGGGAAATTATAAAAGAAATATTAGCGAAACAGATAGCACTGAATTTCCCACAAGTGATCTGAAGGCAATCCATCACCTATCTTCTCTACCTCCTGCTTTAAATTCCCTTAGTCCTTGGTTAGAGCATCTCTGTAATCCAGATGACTAACCCTGTGGGATACTCAAGACTCATCCATGAGCATTCCTGTCCTGTTTACCACGCCCTTCTCAGGGCATGTATATTGTGCTGCTTCATTTACCATCATAATTGCATAAAGTAGTTCTTAGTGATAGTTACTAAATATATTTACATCTACCTTGCCTCCTCCTAATGGTTACTATTGATTAACCCTGATAGGACGATGATTCATTATCTTGCCTGCTGATTCCTTGGCACAAGGTATAAAAAGTGACCTGACAACAGCAATAGTTTAGAATTCAATAGTATTTTCTCTTGCTTTGTTCCCTGGTGGAAATGTTTCTCTTTTAAGAAAGAATATTCTAATTCCACAGAGCACAGAACTTTGAAGATGGAGTCACAAATCTCTCCAATTCATCATGGGAAGTTTTGGCAAATGGAGATAATTCAAGCTTCTGCTTCTTGGATATGCAACCTATGTCTGTAACTATTAGAAAAATAGGAATGTATACTGTAAATTGACTTAGTATGTATTCAACAATCTTGAGAATGGTCACCATCTTCCTAGAGCATTGTTCCCAAACTGGTCCTTCATCTATGTGTACAACAGACTGTTCTTGATGGACTCTTTTAATGTAAAATAAGTGCCTTGATTAGATGCACTATAATGTGAGATACTCCTTCAGTAGTTTAAACACTCAATAAGTTCTCAAGCAAAGGTGCTGGTTGAGGTGGATTGTCCCTCATCATTGTATCCCACTGTTATCCCTGAGATAGCACAGTGCAGCCACCATCCATTTTAAGCATAATAAATATTTAATTATATTATTTACTTTCATTTATATTGGATTTTCTCAGTGACCTAGTTGAATTTGTCTGCCATTTTACCTTTATCTTGTTATTTATCTGCCATGTCTTGGGCAGATCTTCTTTCCTCTGAGGGGGACTGAGTGGACAAAGGGAATCCAACACATCTCACTTGATATTTTTTGAAATAGAGCTTCTGTATCATGAGACAGGAAAAGATTATAAACACCAACTGAGTCTTGGGAGAAGAGATGACAGCCTTTGGCCAGGATCTCAAGGGAAAAGAAAGCTTGTGTACAGTCTCTGCCAAGCTTAGTGTGGAGGCAGGCAATGGCTCATGCCATAAAAATATGAGTATTTTTAGCAATTTTCAGAAGATTTTTCTTTTTGCTGAATTTTGGTAGACTCATTTGCTGTGCAGAAAATCATTATTTACTTATATTTATTTTTGTTGCATGTGCTCTTGGGATCTAAGTCATAAATTCTTTGGCTATATTTATGTCCAGAAGGACAGTTAAATAGTGGGTATACTTTTAGTTCTTTGAAGAATCTCCATACTGTTCTCCATAAAGGA
This sequence comes from Galago senegalensis, assembly GCA_963575145.1. Classification (NCBI taxonomy): domain Eukaryota; kingdom Metazoa; phylum Chordata; class Mammalia; order Primates; family Galagidae; genus Galago; species Galago senegalensis. The sequence continues at coordinate 59,968 of CAUYTI010136728.1, forward strand.
TGGAAAAAATTTACATTTTCATCAATAGTATATAAATGTGCCCTTTCCATCATCCCCATGTCAAAGTCTATTGTTTTTTGTTCTATTCTAGAATAATTAGAGTTTCAGATCTTATATTTAAATTTTTAATACATTATTAGTTAACTTTTGGTCAACTTTTTATATGGTGGTAGAGAAAGAGAGAGAGACATCCAGTTTTATTCTTTTGCTTGTGGATATCTAATTTTCCCAGCACCATTTTTTTTGAATAGGGTATACTTCCCCTATTATATGTTTTTGTCTGCTTAGCAGAGTAAACAAACAACCTACAGAATGGGAGAAATATATGAAATCCATACATCTGACAAAGTACTAATCCAGAATCTACAAGGAACTCAAAAAATCAGCAAGGAAAAAGAACATAAGCTCATGAAAAAGAGGGCAAAAGACATCAACAGAAGGAGATGTTTTTCAAAAAAAGATACACAAATGGCCAGACATACAGGGTCATGGTGTGACACGCACACCTTTTGGGGGAAGGACACAATTATAAGAGGGACTTTACCTAACAAATGCAATCAGTGTAACTGGGTTCTTTGTACCCTCAATGAATCTCTCCCCCCCCAAAAAAAAATAAATGTTCAATATCACTAATTGTCGGGGGAATGCAAATCAAAATAATGGGATACCATCTTAACACTGTGAGAATAGACATAATTATGAAGAAAAAAAACAATGACTTTGGCATGGGTATAGTGGAAAGGGAACACTTATATACTGTTGATGAAAATGTAAGTTAGTACAACCTATATAGAGAACAGTATGGAGATTCTACAAAGAACTAAAAGTATACCCACTATTTGATTCATCAATATCACTACTGGGTATGTATCAAAAGGAAAGAAGTTAATATGTTAAAACTATACTAACACTTATATGTTTATTGCAGAACAGTTTACAATTGCAAAGAAATGGAATCAACCTAAGTGCCCATCAACTGATAAATGGATACATAAAATATGGGAAATATATACATATATACCTCCACATATACACACACATATACACACTATTGAAGATGACTCAGAAATAAAAAAAAAATAAAATAATGTTTTTGAAGTTACTTAGATGGAATTAGAGGTCACTATTCTAAGTGAAGTAATTCAGAAATGGAACAAAAAATCGCCACATGTCCTGATTTGTAAGTGGGAGCTAAGAGATGTGTATTACTGCACAGAGTGACATACTGGACATTGGAGACTCAGAAAGGGGAGAGAAAGAGCTGAAAAATTATTTATTGGGTATAATATGTACTCTTTAGGTGATGGATACACTAAATGCTCTGATTCAGGCAATTCATCCATGTAACAGAAAGTCATTGGTACTCCTAAATCTATTGAAATAACTAATTTTAAAAAATAATTTTTGAATGACATTTAAAAAAAATTCTTCATGTGCTTTACTTCCATTGCTAATTTGAGACTTTGAATGTTTTTTCTCATAATTTTCACCAATATGATTGCTTTGCTTAGAAGAGTGTATATGAACCACCTTCTAATTTAATTCTAGACGCTTCATTCTATAAAGTATTTTTTTCATAGACTTTTTTGAAAATTAAAAACTGTTCAGAAAATATGTTATTGAATCACTTTGTATATAACTATTTTGTGGCTTTCAATCAGGAAAAAGTTATTGAATATACTCTGTATAAATTACTGTGAAAACCTTACCTTGTATGTGACAAATTCAAATGTGTCAAATTCTCAACATACAGGAATGGAATTCAGACCAGGGTGAAAGGTGAAAGATTATGTCCTATACAGAGCTTAGGAATAGATAGGAATCAGAAGATGACAATTTCAATAGCAAGGTTGTGAATTTTCTCTATATCCAGAAAGTTCAATAACAATCTGTCAGATAACAGAAAGAGCATAGAATAGAGGAGCTGGCAAGAACATTATTCAGGAAAACAGAAGGGCCAAGGAAAGGTACAGTCAGACTGAAAAGGTCAAGCTATGAAGGAAAAAAGATAGAAAGCAGAATTTTGGCCAGGTTATGGGAAATATATAAAGACAAAACTCATAATAAAAATAATCATTGCTTAATCATGTGACATGATATCTATACCTGGTATTAAGTGCTTACCATTGTTTGCACATAGAAATAAAGTGAGAAAAAAGTTCCTTATGGGTTAGAAACATTTTCTTGCATTAGGGACAGAAGATTAACTTTACTGATGGTGAATATCTCAATATTTTCCTACAATGTAGCAGAAAATCAGAGAAAATATAGGGTTCAAAAAAAACAAACAAAATTTCTTTTTTTCTAGATAATTATGTTTTCTAATTTGCCTAAATAAAAATAATTGCTATATCTATCCAATTGCAGTAACAAAAATGAAGTTGAGCTGAACTTGGTGGCTGGTGTCTATAGTATCAGGTACCAAGGAAGCTGAGGTGAGAGGATTACTTGAGTCTAGGAGTTTGAGGTTGCCGTGAGCTATGATCATGCTACTGCACTCCAGAGTGAAAGCCTATCTAAAATTTTTTTAAAAAGGCAAAAATCATTTTTTTTTCTTCAGTAATCTATCACAATTCAGCCCAGGATTAATTTATACTGAAAATTTTTAAACTAGTTTGAGCTGTGTGTGGTGTCTCTCCCCTATAATCCTAGCACTCTGGGAAGCTGAGGTGGGTGGATTGCTTGAGCTCAGGAGTTCAAGACCAGCCTGAGCAAGAGTGAGACCTGTTTCTACTAAAAATAGAAAAAAAAAAAACACAAAAAATAGCCAAGCGTTGTGGCAGCCGTCTGTAGGCCCAGCCACTCAGGAGGCTGAAGCGGGAAGATCCCTAGAGTCAGAGAGTGTGAAGTTACTGTAAGCTATGATGCTATGGCATTCTACCTAGAATAACAGAATGAGAATCTGTCTAAAAACCAACCAAACAAAAAGAAAAAATAAAATAAAATAGTTTAAAAAACTAAACTAGTCTGAATAATATATTTTTAAGAAATTGTCAGCAAGCGTAAAAAATGAGCATTCTACTATCCACTCTAGTCTTTAGCATCAAAACTCAAATTTTAAAAATATCACAGTTTTTAACATGATTTAATCACTAACCTAAACACCTCCCATTTGAACCTTAAAACTGGCTGTTTTACCTCCAGCCTCTCCCCAATTCAATTCATTCTTAGTAAATTCATCTTTCTGAAACTCCACTTTCATCATGTCATTTTCTGACTCTAAACCTTTAAATAACCTTTATAAAAATGTTAACAACAGTTATTTTAAAAGACTGGGCTGGTAGCACATCAACTTATCAATAAGCAGGAGTTGGTAAAGTATATTGCAGATTGGATGTGTATGGAACTGAAGGCCAGCTTCTGTTTCTTTCCTCATCCACCATCCCAGTGTCTAATAGTAGACATTACTGGCTCGGCACCTGTGGCTCAAGCAGCTAAGGCGCCAGCCACATACACCTAAGGTGGTGGGTTCAAATCCCCGGGCACCTGTTATCCCAGCTACTTTGGGAGGCAGAGGCAGGAGACTCACTTGAGCCCAGGAGTTGGAGGTTGCTGTGAGCAGTGAAGCCATAGCACTATACCCAGGGGGACAGCTTGAGGCTCTGTCTTAAAAAAAAAAAAAATAGTAGACATTACTTTTTCCTCAGCTTCTTTATAATGATTTTAAAATATGCCCTCCAATTCTTTAACATTCCTTCATCTGTTTGAATGTGGGCTGAAATTACTTCCATAGAATAGAATAGAATAGAATAGAAGATGTGTCCCCTGGCTTCTGAACATAGGTCAAAGAGAAAAGAAACTCCAGACCCTCTTTTTTGAATAGCTCTGGAGAAGTCAGGGAGTGACCTTGTCATTAGGATAGTCAGCCCTGCGGAGAGGTCCCCTTATGGAAAGGAACCAGCTTTCCATCACCAACTTGCCAGCCATGTGAGTGACTTGACCTGGAAGCAGATCCTCCAGCCTCACTTGAGCACCCCGACATCTCCACCATCCTAGACTTTGAGTCTTCTAGCTGAGACACCATATGTGCCAAGCAAAGACAAGCCACCACCACTGTCCCCTGACTGACTTCCTGACTAGCAGAAACTTCCATCTGGTTTCTGGGTTGGGAAATTTCAAAACCACTTAAAGAGACCTGTGCACAGGCTTAGGTCCCAGTGAACAGGTTGAGCAACTATGAAGAGTTGCTTACCACACGCACAGCTGCTGCTGAGATGTAGCTATACAATCTAAGGACACGGGAGGGAGCTCAGGAGACATTACACCAAAGTGGGGCACCTGGGCCCTTGAGGAAACCAAGGAAGCAGGATGGTCTGTCTGATCTTATCCCCAGCCTGCTCCCTGAAGCCAGTCATCACCCTCACGTGAGAGTTTACCTGGGAGAGAGGAAAAGACACAGGGACACAGAAGAATCTGACCAAACAGACCTTGCTACATTCCCCAGCTTGTTACCAATTAGATCATACTTCTGTTGTCCAATCATGTTGCTACATGATTATCCATTCATTGTCAAATCCAGCATAAAAATGCACGAGTTTCTCAAGTATGTCCAAAGGCTCCTATGTCATCTAAAACTTGCATTAAATACATTTGTATACTTAAAAAAAGAAGAAAAACAAAATACCAGCTTTCCATCACCAACTTGCCAGTCATGTGAGTGACTTGACCTGGAAGCAGGTCCTCCAGCCTCACTTGAGCACCCCGACAACTTCTAGTTACATTCTTTGAAAAAAATATATGTATCAGAATTTTTTTCAAATGGATTAATTTTATTACATGACAACTATAAATAAGTAGCCTGTCTGTGCTGCCAGGTGTCAAGGTGATCTTCTGGGACACCATTTCAATAAAATGAAAACGATGATCAAGGCTTTTTTTTCATTTACTTTGATCATGTAAAGAAGAGGAAGAAGTGATTGGCAGCACCCTATTGTGAAATAAAATTCAGAAGCGGTATCTACAGCCTTAATATTTTCATGCTTTTTTACAGGGTAATTACAAGTCTGTGAATTTATGCTAAGGCAAATATTGTATACATAATACGATATGTTGTCTAAAACATTCCAAGTTCATTATAATGTAAAAATTTTGACAATGACTTACATGCTCAACAATAGGGAGATGGTTGAGTAAATCCTTGCTCACTGCTAAAATATATTATATATGAATTAAAATTAAATAATGGCAGTTTAAAAATACCCTGGCCATTTTCTTGTTATTATGTTAAATATGTAACAAAAAGAACTCTGGTTACATTCAACTGTCCACCCACATTGTGCTTAGAGTTTTACTGCCAAGTGTAGCTATGGGAGAACACACAATAAAGCAGATTGTTCTTGATACATCCCTAACAGCAAACCTTCACCTTGTGGTTATAATATACTTCCTTAGCCCCTTCCCTTTCCTATGTTCTGGGATATTTTATACTTTCTCTTCAGACTGTCAGTATGTCCTCTCTCTTCCTCTCTCAGCTTCATCTGTGGAAATGAAAGTGATGCCTAGAGCCCTTTCAGTACACAGCTTGCACCACTGCCTCCATTGACTTCCCATATCTCAGCCCATATGGTCTCCATTCCTCACTTTTATCCCTAGTTGAATGTGCCCAATTCCAGGAATAATCTTTCCATGCTCTTGCACAAATTTGTCCCTGCCACTTGGCTACCCAATCACCCCCTTCTCCTCCTTCCTACCAAGATATTGTCCCAAACGCTCTTAAAGCTCCCTCTTTCAACATCAGACTTTCTTGTCAGCTCAGTTATATTCTTTAGCAGACAATGATGTTATTTTTTTCCCACATGTATTTTTACAAAAGCAAAACCAACTTTCATTCATCGTAACACTTTTATTCTCTTACACGTAACTGCTGAAAGGGTTGCCTTCACTTTCTCTCTTCCTACATTTCCAATCCCTCTTCACCATCGAAATGAGCCTGCTCAGGGAGTTCCATATTCTCAAAATCATCACCATAATATTGGACTTCTCAGTGCATTTGACATGTTCACTCATCAAGCACTGCTTGAAGCAGGTGAAGTAACGACTCCAGTTGATACTGATGCATTGCCTGATACTGTGTCCTTCATACTTGGGCCCTTTGGGGTCCATTGCTCCATTTCTTTAGTGAGTCTTTCTATCTTCCCAACACTATGACACTGAAATAAATTAGGACATTGTGTCCAGATATCAACTCCTCTCTTGCTACTTTCACCACTTTGGTGATCTCATTAATGGCACCCAAATTTGCATTTCTATCCAAGATGTTTCCAAAAGCATCAGAGCCATTATCTAACTGTTTACTCAGAATCTTCACTTGGCCCTGTAATAGGTATTTCATAACTACAAATTTTCTGATTTCCACCAAAACTAAATTGCTTCATCTACAACATAATTCTGAATTCTCAGTGAATGACAGTTTTCATTGCTCAGGTCACAAAATGTGGAGTCATCCTGAATCAATCTGTGTGCGTGTGTATGTGTCACCTCTTATTTATTCATGGAAGCTACACCCTAAATATAAAAAGAAGCTGTCATAAAAATATAATTCACCATCATCTCTTCCTTGGATAACTGCAACAGGCTCCTGGTTCATGTCCCTATATTCCTCTTAACTACGACTGTGGTTTATTCTTAACAATGACACCAGAAATATTGTGTTCAAATAATATCAGAGGGCTGTCCAGAAAGTAACCAGCCATGTACTATAAAGAAATACGTGGCTGGATACTTTCTGTGCTGCCCTCATATTACTCTGCTGTACAGAAGTCACAACTAATTTTTCCCACTCTGGATAAAAACAAAAGAACTTCCTTACAAAGGCCCTAAAGACCTTCTCTCCTACTAAACTTTCTCTTGCTCATTCTCTTCCAGCTATACTAGCCTCACTCTGGCTTAGGATTTTTGAATGAGCTGAGGACTCCTAACGCATGCTTTTCCCACAAGTATCCAATTAGCTTATTCTCTCATCACCTTAAAATTTAGGCTGACATAAAACTCCCAGTGAGGGCTTCCTTGAACGACTTAATTAAAATTCCAGCCTCCATAGTGCTCAGATTCTCTTCTCTGCTTCATTTTCTCGACAGTAATTCTCATTATGTAGCATAATTTACTTTTTTGGTGTTTATTGTCTATAACTCCCAGCTAGAAAAGCAGCTCTATGACGAGTTTATGTTGCTCCAGGGTCAATATCACTTTAACCTTATTCTGCAATAATAATCGTCAGTGTTTTGAGAGAAAGATGTGTAATGTCATTCCTGCCCCACCCCAAAAAGAACAAATAGAAACCAAACAAATAAAGCAAAACTAAGGAACTTGAGAAGATGCTTCTTTCTAGGTTTATTGATTAAGAGGGTTCATTTTGGTCAGAATTTAGAAACAGATTTAAAATGAGAAATCTGTATTGATTGTGGACATTTAAGAATATAGATCAGTAAGAATATAGACCAGTATACGTAGTGTTCTATAAAAAATAATTTTGTAACTAAATGTTGTATTAGTGTAGAGAGCTGTTAAACATTTACATATAAGTTAAGAACTTATTATAGTATTAAGTGTGAGGATTCTAAGCCTGAATTAATGTAAGAAAGTAAGAATTAATTGAAAATTAAATGATGCTTATAAATGTATGTGTATTTATAGTATTGAGAAGTTCTAGTTTTAATGACTATTAAGGGTATAAGAGTTAAATATATTACTTGAAACTAAAAAAGATTGGTAAATGTCTATTAGAAAAAATTTACAAAAATTATTACATCCAAAATTATACTTTGAGAAAAATAATTTCTGTGTATATAACTCCTATTATCTTCATAAATTCTATGATTGTAAGAAAGATTTTTTTAAACAGGTAATTAACTATTTGACACCTATTGTATGCCATTTGTTTGTTATTTAATATCCCATTCAATCCTGAAATTTTTATTTTGCCCAGGGTGGAGTCCAATACTATGGCCATAGCTTACTGCAGCCTCAACCTCCGGGGCTCAATCTTCCTTTCGCCTTGGCTTCTCTACTAGCTGGGATTACAGTCCACTGCGCTCAGACATCCTCAAATATTTAAGGCATTAATTTTCTACCTTTAGAGTATAAAAAAGTCTTAGAGAGTTGAGAAAGTTGACCAAGATCAAATGGATGCATGGTCCTACACTTGAATTTTTCCATTATTTTTCTTTAACTATTGCTCTTGTAAAAATGCTTAAAAGGAACAGGTTACAAAGTCAGAAAAATCAGGGTTCTCTCTGTACGCTTTCTATTCCCGCTGTAATTTTGATCATTCAGCTCATGTGTGTGTCCATCTGCCTAGATCTCTCACCCTCTCAACTCTTCCTTCTTCTACAGATGACATTAGTCATATTTCAAGTCAAATTACTTCAGAAACACTTCTCCAAATTGCAAAAAATGATCAGTTTTTCTTCTTAAACATGTCTATATTATGCTACTTATTAGCTTTTTTCCTTTATTAGGGTGGAAATATTACATGTGTCCGAAAAAAATAATGAATAACAATTTCTTCCATTAGACTACAAAGTTAAATACAGAGTTTTCACTTACCATAGTATCCTTTGAGCCACTTACTGTGCCTCCCAGTGAATACAATCTTAAAAATATTTGTTGAGGCTCGGCAACTGTAGCTCAGTGGCTAGGGTGCCAGCCACATACACCGGAGCTGGTGGGTTTGAATCCAACCCAGGCCTGCCAAACAATGACAACTACAACCAAAAAATAGCTGGGTGTTGTGGTTCACTTGTAGTCCCCGCTACTTAGGAGGTTGAGGCAAGAGAATCACTTATACTGAAGAATTTGAGGTTCTGTGAGCTGTAATGCCAGGGCATTCTGCCCAGGGCAACAACTTGAGACTCTGCCTCAAAAAAAAAAAAAAAAAAAAAAAGTATTTATTGAATGACTAACATCATTTGTTTTAGGGAAGATTCCTTGAGAAGATTTTAGCTACAAATCTCCACTTCATGGTGTTACTGGCAAGAAACAGCAAACTTAACAATGTATGAAAAACATTTCCCATCTATCATAATGCTGCTTGGAATACAAGTTAAATATATTCAGAGGGTGCCAAAAAATGTATACGCATTTTAAAAGATGTTATCTATTTATTACTTTTCAAAGTAGAATTGAAAGTGCCAGAACTGGTCAAATGTACCTAGACATGCTATGTACATCCATTTTACCTGCAATTTACACACACTTTTTTTTTTTTCGCCAGGGCCAGGCTTGAACCCACCGCCCCAGTCTATGGGGCCAGCATCCTACTACTTGAGCCACAGGTGTTGCCTTATACACTTTTGGAGAATGATTGATTTTACTTCCACAGGCTCTCTTAAAATGTATATGCTGTGTTTGGCACCCATCGTATTCATGTAATTATAATAGGAACCTGGCATGATGGGAACAAGCTCCTGCCATGCCCTCAGGACACGTGGTTATCAGATACACCATCAGGTCCTTACTTACAAGTTGCCTTTAATTATTCTGTTTCCTTTCCATTGAATTTGCCTCACTTGCTCAAACTCTACCAACCTCAGAGCAAAATCTCTTTATATTCTTTATTAGGGACCACATGACAGTAGTGAAATAAGAGGCCCTCTTTGGCATAAGGAATAGATTGCTAAATGAGTGCATGATTATATTTCATATGCCAAGTTTAATTAAAAGGTAGCCTTGAGATTAAGCAGTATCTCACTCAAGAAAGCGGACACTCCAAGGAAATTATAACTCAATGGTTTATGCTTTTTTGCTCTTATGACAGACTAGCCTGACTTAAGCTGTCTTGATTTAAGAAAATCTCTTGAGTTCCAAGTCACTAAAAGAGTAGTTTAAGTCACTACCATTATATTTCAATACTCAGTAATATCTTGCCTCAGCACTGGAAGAAACTGGGTGTTCATAGGAGCTGTTAACAGAACCATAAGTGGTATTATCTTTGAATTTAGGACTTTGGGTTGAAACATGTTTCCTCACAGAAAATATAAAAGCATATGTCTGAAAAAGCCTGTTTTAAAGTCAACAGGGATAAAAAGGAGGAAAAAAAATACTTTTTTTAGAATTGCATTTTGCTCTTCTCACAAATAATTTTTGTTGCAAAAATTATATTTCATGCAAGTAGTTAATTTTCTCTTAAAATAGTATCACGGATTTCCTTTGCAGCTATGATGAACTAGCTTTTAATAGAGCAATACTCCTTCCAAGAACTAGAAAACAAAATGAACAAAATCTAAATGAAAAAGGTAGTGTTTACATATCTAAAAAACCTTATACGGTATTAAAGTGTTTGTTATAATAAACTTCTGTGTGATTTGGGCAAAGTTATGGAGATGCTGAGCATAGCTTTCTGGTAAGGGGCAGAGAACCTTAACAGATCCTTCCATGGTGCTGGCAGACTAAAGCGGAAATTTAGGATGACCAAAGTTTCTAGCACTTAAGGAGTCACAATGTTAGAGAGAGGCAAAGTAAACAGAAATGAAACTGACAATAGGACCCGGCTTCCCTCAAGAGATTCACCAATCCATCAGTTGTCCAAATGTACCAAATTCTCACCATTTTATGTTCACTCAGCATCTGTTTTAAACATAAGTTTATTGTTCTTACACCAGAAGCAGGTTTAGTCACCCTGGTCACAGTGTCCAGTTCTACAGCTCCACTAGCCTGGTTCCCCAGTGCGGTCAATCCAGTTATCAGCCTTATATAACTTTGCTTGGTGACCATTTCCTCATGGGACGGCTAGATACAACCTACGGGAGGGGCCCTACTGAAACCTTCCTTCATGGACTGTGTGGATGTGTTACTGTGGGACCTCCTGATGCCCATGACCAATTGCTTTAAACCCACCAATTATAACTCTCTGGAAAGCCTGTTTCATAATGCCTTGGAGCCAATAAAGTCTCTGGTCCATGCTTCACTCTCTCCTTTTTTCTCCTCTTCTTTCTCTCCTTCCTCCTTCCTTCTTCTCTCTCTCTCACTCTCCCCCTCTCTCCCTCCCTCTCTAACTCTCTCCCTCCCTCTCTCCCTTCCTCTCCCTCTCTCTCTCCCCTTCTTTCCCTCTCTCCCCCCTCTTCTCTTCCTCTCTCTCTCTCCCTCTCTCTCCCACTCTCCCTCTCTTCCTCTCTCTCTCTCCCTCTAACCTCTCCCTATCTCTCTCTCCATACACTCCCTAACTCCCCACGTCCCCGAGTGTGTGGACTCCAGGTGTCCAATGTAACCCCAGTGACCTGTCAGTAATCAAGTCTTGAATTCCATCTTATGTCTCTCCTAACCATTGAAGGGTGCTCTCCATCCTAAATGCCCTAAATTAAGACACTAGGTCACAAGTGCAGAAGCTAAGCCATGTCATTAACAACTTTATTAAAGACACGAACACTGGAGTCAAAGGTCTGTCCTCATGGAAGGGTCTGCTGCTACACACTTCAGGCTCTCTTCTGGGGTGGCTGAAAGATGGTGTAGCAGATGTGTCAACTTCCTGGCAAGGGAAGGACTACTTACAGATTGACTGTGCCCTATATTTTGAGTTTTTATCTGGAATGTTGATACTGATCCAGTGCACAATTACTTGCTTTCAACAGTATTTGTCTTTCTCCTTTTCTGCCCTTAATGAGTTCCCTGTTACATTCATAAATTAAGTTTTTGAAATCACAGGAGTACTACTGTGCTAGATATCACTATTCTGACCTGTTTTTGTTTTTTTTCTTTGTCAGTGGGTGGAATGTTAAATTCTCTATAGAGAGCCCAGGAGGGGCATTGTAGGAGGAAGAGCTCGACTTTCTGGTGTGAGTGTGCCTGTCCTTTTCCTTTTCTGGCTCATGACTGCCGGGATATGGTGCGAGTCCTTGTGCTTCCCACCTTCAGTGGGTTTGAGGGGCGCTCCACCAGGCAGCTTCCCTCTAAGTTTCAGCTTTGTTCCAGTGCTCAGCCCAGGTTTTTAGCACATCATTGAGAAGTTTCCCAGTGAATCTCTCCAGTATCACAGAAAACTCCCCGTTAAATCCTGCCACTGCCCATTGGTCTGGGTCCTAATTTTCAGCCTGGAATATAGCACTTCACAAACTTCATCAATCACTGGACTAAAGTTACTTGCTTTCCATGAGATCTGAAATCTCAAGAGTCAGTGTGGGGATGGCTCTCCCAAGTTTATTCCTTTTCTAGATCCTCCATCTCAGTCTCAATGGCTAATCCCTGTATTAATATTTTTTCTTTAAAGTTCTCTTTATTCAATTAAAATAATAGTTATTCATTAATAATTAAAATAAATTATAACATAAAAATTTATGTTATACGAACTCCTCGTCCTCATATTTGTCCGAATAGTAAATTTGTTTGTGCGACATGATCGCTCCGCTTGCTTCAACCCTAAAACACATTTGATGTCTGAATCTGAGTGGAGGAATCTTGGTGTTCAGCAGAGTCAGGGGTGGGTCCATTATATGATCCATGAACCAGAACCTCACATCTTGCTGTTCCGGCGCCCACTACCCAAGAAGCCAAAGTAATGAAGCTGCCAAGCCACTTTTCAGCCTGAAGCTTTAAACAGCTGTCCTTTCTAACATCTTTCTGATAACATTATTACATTGCCTTCT
>CAUYTI010136729.1:0-20162 GCA_963575145.1 Galago senegalensis
TCAAAAAAAAAAAAAAAAAAAAAAAAAGTAGCATCTTGGGCCACTTGAACAACTTTTCCAAGTGAAAGCAATGCATTCTTGTTCCTTCCTGAACAGATATCAATTTTATTTCTCATTTAATTCTTTTTTTTAATTAAATCATAGCTGTGTACACTAATGCAATCATGGGGTACAATGTGCTAGTTTTACAGATAATCTGAAATGCTTTCATCAAACTGGTCAACATAGCCTTCACGTCATTGTCTTTGTTATTGTGTTAAGACATTTATATTCTACACCTAGTAAATCTCACCTGTACCCTTGCTGGTAGTTTAGAATTGACAGTTGCCTTTGTGAATGAAAGATTGCTTCTTTTTCAGGCTGGACCATGTATTATACCAAATACTTTTCAACTCACTATATTACGGCAATATTCTTTATGTAAATAAGCTGTCTGAGATAAACAATCTGTAATAAATGTTGCTTATATCTTTATGCTTTAAATTAGATATTAAAGGGAGAGAAACTTCTGGTGTAGGAGGATGTCTAAAATTATTTAACTGCTTGCAGTTATTTTGTACAGAATTTTAGATTTAGATTTTTTTAGATTAGATATTAAAGGGAGAGAAGCATCAGGTTTAGGAAGATGTCGAAAATTATTTAACTGCTTGAAGGTATTTTTGTACAGAATTTTTCCCCATGGAGAAATAAACCAGCAATAGAATTTTGACAAGAAGATGTGTGTGATTCCAATTCTAGTTTAGGTCACAAAGAGTAACAAATGTATTGGTCATAACCTCTTGCTTGCGTGAGGCCCTCAGAATCCCTTCTATGGAATGAAGTCTCTGGTGAGGCCATGCCTTTGCAGACATCATTTCACCAGCACCTGGTATAAGAATACCTTGGGCTTGGGATCAGACACGTTGGTTCAGACAAGACTATGCTGATTAGAGGAAAGAGAAAAAGTGGCCTTCAATTAAAGTAACCAAAGCATAGTGACTAATTTTTTAAAATGTTTTACAAATTTATAAACTTGGCTCCCTTCACACGAGGAGGGGGGGACCCCGAATGATCCCCAGACTGTCAAATTGCCAAACATGTCTTTGAGAACAGACAGGTACATTACCTGACAGTTATCTGTGTCTTTTGATATAAAGAGGAGATTGTTTTGCTTTTGAATCTGTGATGACTGAGTCTCTTTGGCCAGCAGAGAAGAAACATAATGGATCAAGATGAAAGGTAGAGAGAGTAGAAGGTAGATCATAGGAAGCCATCACAGGGTGATAAAACAGGGCAGGAAATGCTTATGGAGATAAGTGAGGCATAGTAAAGGCTAAAGCCTCATTTATGGCGACCCTTATCTAGAAAGGATTGACACTCTAAGATAGGTTGGGAGAAAAGCACATGGATCTTTTAAAAGTGCAAGGTCACAAAAGTCCAGTCCAAAAATCTCTTACTTTTTTAAATGTTATGTAAGAAAGATGACATTATTTAAAATCCACACCCCCCACCCCACCTTGTGCACGCACCCTAAAATGAATGCTTATAGAAAAGCCTAAGACTGGAGAAAGGCATCCCTGTGTTTCAGGTTCCTTATCTAAAAAAAAATCACAATAAAAATACTTGCCAGTTTGAACTTGTGGCCTCAGAAATTCTTTCCAAATTAGTTTTTCTGATTCTAGGTAAGATATACTTATAAGTTCAAGGTGTCACATCTACCAGGGGTATATGAATTTTAATAGGTTAACGAAGAGCCTTCAAAACTCAACGGGATGAATCTCCAAGGATGCAATGTCATGCCGCATGACAGGTTTGTGGTGGACATATGAGTATGTGCATTGGGGGGGTGACTTCCCTCACTGCTTAAATCATACTGCTGTTTTCCAAAGTAAACCCTAATAAAGCGTTCTCAAGCTTAGCTGCACATTAGAATCTGGGGAGCTTTAAATCACCCTGGTGCCCAGGACATACCATAGACCCATTAAATCAGGATCTCTAGGGATGGACTCTGCACATCAACATTTTTTAAAGCCCCCTGGAGATTCCATTGTGCCCCTGATGATGGGCGACACTGACTCCTGCCTTCACTCCACAAAGGAAAACTGAGGCTCTCTTAATCCAAATGACTGAGTTTAGATCAAGCAGTCTGTGATGAAACCAGGACAAGAGAACAGGTCTCCCAACTCTTAATCCTGTTTTTTCTCACATGCTTCTGGCTTCCTGTCTTTTCTTATTTTATCCTGCTGCCTCTACACCAGCCTATGAATTCATTTCAGATCAATTCTGCACCTGTACCTAAGGCCTCACAAAGATGTGCGCACCTCATCTGGTGTGATTCTTGCATATTACTTTCCCTTTCACTGGCATTAATAAGGGTTTGCCAATTTAGAGAAAACTCTAATCACTCCGTCTCATGAACGAGAAAATGGAGGGCCACAGAAGTCAAGTGGTGAGGCCAGAATGATTGAATCCAGAACAAATCAAAGTCTAGAACTGAAACTGTTTAACATTTCATCCGAGTTCCTTCCACTCTTCCAAACCTCCAGTTCTGATGATTGCAGTAACCTGCAGGAGACACTGGCACTCTTCATCTAGAAGTTGAAATATTTGTCACAGAAATAAGGAATCTGAGAGCTGTGTACTATGGCTCACACTTGTAATCCTACTACTTTGGGAGGCTGAGGTAGGAGGATTGCTTGAGCTCAGGAGTTCCAGGCCAGCCTGAGGGAGAGAAAGACCCACTAAAAATGGAAAAACTAGCCAGGGGTAGTGGCAGGGGCCTCAGCTACTTGGGAGGCTAAGACAGGATGATTGCTTGTAGTCTCAGCTACTTGGGAGGCTAAGACAGGATGATTGCTTAAGCCCAGGAGTTTAAAGTTGCTATGATCTGTGATGATGTCGCGGCACTCTACCCAGGATGACAGAGTGAGATTCTGCCTCAAAAAACAAAAACAAACAAAAAGAAAGAAAAAGAAAGAAAGAAAGAAAGAAAGAAAGTAAGAAAGAAGGAAGGAAGGAAGGAAGGAAGGAAGGAAGGAAGGAAGGAAGGAAGGAAGGAAGGAAAGAAAGAAGGAAAGAAAGGGAGAGACTTAAAGGGGACCAGACCCAGACTGCTGTCACCCGGATCTCTTACATTTTGTGTTTGGAGGTCAGAGGAGAGGCCAAAGTACTACTGCAGTGTACTCAATTGTTGCCTACATGCTGTCTTAGCCGGTTTCTGGTGCAGCAACCCAGCTCACAGCACCTCCTATGGGACGTTATAAGCACTAAAGTTGGAAGTTTAGGATCAATGAGGAGCCACTACAGGCTTCAGTGATTCCTGAGGGTTCCAGTTCAACCACACAGGTTCCAGATTTTCCTTGCATTCCCCTCACATCCATTCTTCTTCTTTAAATTCCTGCCTTTTGGACTTTGGGTTTCAGCATCAGATGTAGAAACAATGAACTATAGCCTCAAATAGACTACATAACCAGCTCTGATAATTGCATAGGGTCAAACCCCTAACAAATCACAAGTTTATGTCTCGTAGTGGTTCTGCTATCTAATAGGAATGCACTGACACAGGGTGCTGGGAAGCTATGAATAGAATTCATTGAGTATCACTATCTTGGCCATGACACCCCTTTGTCTTCAGGCAAACAACTAGAATTTTAAAAACCCAAGACTTTCCGACATCGTGTCTTCATTTCCCTCTGATAACAGCCTACTGGGAAAGAATAGTGATGATCCCACCTCGTTTTGCCATGGTCTCTATCTCTATCTCATGTGGGGCTCTGTTTTGTATACTCATCTCACCTACCTGGCCGTGTGTCTACTTGAATCCACACCAAACTCAGCTTTTCTCATAACAATATTCTGGTACCCCACTTGACCATTTCCCTGATTTTTCATGTCTCAGATTTCCATGACTTTTTCGTCTCTTTAAGCATACTTGTACTGTTACCAATTTTCTCTTTGGGGCTTTTCTTTACTTTTTGTTAAGATTAAATCTTTGAGTTTAGAATGTAATAATTCTTATGCCTTTTCTTATCTAATAGCATTTAGACAGAGTCAGTGTAGTAAAAGCACACTAAACAGCTATTAAATTTATTTATTGGAGGGCCACTCTTTATATATTACTATGCTTGATGGGTAGGAAGGGCACTGACAACTTGTCTTCATGCCTATGCTTTAAAACAGAGCAATAGCATTAACCTGGGGCATGATTTTTTAACTAGTGGGCCATGAAAATTCTTAAAGATTATTAATAAAATTATTTTCAAAAAAAGTTCAAAGCACAGTAAGCATGTTCTTTTTTTACTCTTTGTTTTTGATCAGCAAAATTTATGTGTGCCATGGAAGTTTGACCACAGGTTCAAATGTGCTAGGAGATAAAAAACAGTGCCCTAGAGCAGCTTCTGCTTAACAGCCTTTAGGACAGTGGTTCTCAACCTTCCTAATGCCACCTAATGCGGCAACCCTTTAATACAGTTCTTCATGTCGTGGTGACCCCCCCCAACCATAAAATTATTTTCATTGCTACTTCATAACTGTAATTTTTCTACTTTTATGAATCATAATGTAAATATCTGATATGCAAGAAGTATTTTCATTGTTACAAAGGGGTCACGACCCACAGGTTGACAACCACTGCTTTAGGACACCTTTGTAATTAACACATGGAGATCTGGCTGATGATTTTGTTAACTAGCTTTAAAAAGAAAACTATCAGGGCAGCACCTGTGACTCAAAGGAGTAGAGCACCAGCCCCATATGCCGGAGATGGCAGGTTCAAACCCAGCCCTAGTCAAAAAAACTGCAAAAATAAATAAAAAGACAACTATCACATGCCTACTCTGCAAACTTTGATAACTATAGTATTTTGAAAAGAAAGAAAATACTTTATATTTAATGACTTAATATTAGAAAATAGCTTTCTTTGAATAATTTCCTTCTCTGTTTTTAGGGTAGTTATCAATAATGTTTCCAAAAAAAACACCCAGTATGGTAAAACCCCAGTATGGAAATACCTCATTTAGCCCAGCTCTTGAAGTTTTAACCTGCAAATTAATGGCTCTTTATGCTTACAATAGATGTTTACAAATGCTTATCCAAATTTTCCTTTTTTTTTTAAATAGGGAAATCATACATTGTAATTCTGAACTATTGTAAAATAGGGGTTTTCAAAACCTCAAAATGTGAAAACTTCATACATGAAAAACAACATTCCTCATCTATAGATACAAAGATTTCATTTCAGTGTAGACATATATATGACTGCATATCCATGGTGTCCATAAAGTTCGTGTGCAATTTAAAATTTACAATTATTTAAAATTGCACATAAACTTTATGAACACCTGTATATGCTCATTTCATACAGATAGATTTAGAGTGCATAATTTTTACTTGTAAGCACAATAATTGTATATTAATATATGACTTTTAATGCTTACATAATATTTCTATCCCATGAATTTAACCAATTTACTTAATTGAATGGTAGAACATCTGATTTGTAAGTAATGGTTCAGCAGAACTTGCTCATCTTGTGGTCCATGATTTTAATAGTATTCTTAGGATAAAAAATTTAAGGTGATGTTCTTTAAATACATATATCCATTTAAAAAATTTTAATATATATTTTCTGCAATAATTTATCAATAATTCATCTTCCATGAAAATTTTTTCATCAATAATTTATCTTCCACTAACCTTTTTTGCCAAGTTAATAAGCTCATATATTTTTATTTTCATCTTCTTAAGGACTATACATATTTTTAATACCTTGAGATAATGGTTTGATATATGTAAGGTTGTATTTTTTGTTAAACTTTTAGTTTATCAATTTTTTCACATATACAGCAGATAGTAGTAAGAAAGATTGTTTTCAGAAGAGGGGAGAAAAGCATAATTTTGAAATAATAGAAACAAAACCCAAGAATGCTGGAAAATCAGAGGCTAATAACTTTCCCTGTTGAAAATCAGAGGTGGGCAGGTGGGAGTGGAGTGAGATAGGCCCAAAGTTGAGATTAAGCATCTCTGGACATCAAACAGAAATAAGACTGCTAACAGCTTTTGCTGGACTTAAGAAAGTATTAGATGTTTTAACTAAAATGGCCCCAAGCCAAACATTATACAAGCAAGACTGATACATGAAGTTAGAGTAGGACCATCAATGGCTATTTCTGCAAGTTTCTTTAGCTTCAGGTTGAGATCCTTTCAGATGAAGACTTTGACTAGAATATGAGAAAAAGGGGCAGGGACTGGCAGAAATTATGTATCAGCCTGTTCCAATTCTGCTTGAGAGAGAAACTGTGTAAGCTTTCAAGCAATCTGGTAGAGCAATGCTAGGAGTGATGCAGATGGGTCCCATGCTGTCTTTCCTGGGCTCACCAGAGTTCTTCAAGCATGTCCTGGCTGTGAAGGTGCTAAGCTATTTTCAGGAGAGAAGAAGCACGGAGTGGGTGCTGTCACTGCTTTGATGGAACTGGGCTTGCTGTGTCGGTTTGGAGCTGCTACCGTGTTCTTGAGGGAGGTTCAATTTGTAATCACATCCATTCTGTGAATGACTTGGGTCTTTCTGGATTGTTTTCTTTTAATTCTCCAAAATTAGGATGAGAAATCTTTCTTTTCTCCAACCAGTAGACTTGTCCTTCTGTGAAGAAGACATGAGAACCTGGCAGATTTAAGGACTGCGCTAATGCGGGGAACGTGCAAGGAAGGTCACAGGCAATCTACACCCACGGGTGTAGTTATCTCCAATATCTCTGTGTACCTCTGAGACAGACTAAAGGCTTGCTGTGGCCTGAAGTTCAAAGGGGGAAAAAATACAAGAGAAAGAAGAATCCAATGACAGAAGAGATATAACATAGTATCAATAAATCACACAGGAAAGCTTTTAAGGACAGTGCTTTCACTCACTCTCCACTCTCAGCTGAGTCTTTTTCTTTTTTAACATTTTAAAAAATTTCATTTTAACTAAATCATAACTATAATTTATGGGGTATAATATGATGATTTGATATACAATGGGGGATGCTTAAATCAAAATGGTTAACATAAACATTACCTCACTTATTTTTTGAGCTAAAACATTTATAATTTACTTAGCTATTTTGAAATACACACTTGCATGTGCGCATTAGGTGAGATCCCACCAAATGCTCTCCCTCCTCCCATCAAACATTCTCCCCACTCCTCCTCCTCACTCCTCTCCCGCCTCCCCCTTGTTAGACTATATATGTGTTTTATCATGCATTTGAGTGTAACCAATATATAGCTGAGTCTTTCTTATAAGAGCTGAGGTCCTGGGTGCACACAAAACTGGGCAAAAATATTCTGGGCCATTGAGTTGCTTGACACTTCTCTTCTGACATGCAAGAAAATAGTCAGAGAACAGTTTAGCATTTCTTGCATTAGACCTAACTGGAAAAAGGAAAAAAAAAAAAAAAAAAGGAGCACAACACATGTAATTGGCTAACGTGTCCCTTTGAATAGAGTAAAAACTTAGTATGTAAAATAAAAAGAAATGCCAGTATCTGCCTGAGATCATGGGTATATACCTACCCTTCTCTTCTGTGGACCCAGGCATGGCCTATTTAGTATTTCTCTAGTAAAAAACCAAACCAAACCAAATAAAAAAGCAAAAGCATAAACAAAACCCTTCTTAACAGTTCAAGTCATAATACTAGTTCAAATATCTGGTTGCTTCTATTGTAGATGTTCTGTCCTAGTTTAGATATAATTTCCCGTAATCCAGACCTAGTGGTTGTGAAATTGAATAACCATGGAACATTTTCAAGTCTTTTGAATAACCCATTTAGCCTGGGAAAAGGTTTCCTGCCCTTGGCCACATCTCTGAAGGATTCACCAGGGCAACCTTGGCCAGAGTGGACTGCATGACACACTCTTGATGGACACAGCATGGAAGGACTCTTGGTTGTACCTGGGTGCCTGGATGGTGCCCACAATTTGTATTTATCTTCAGAAACCAGGGATAATGTGATTCCATTTTATTGTGCCACAATCCTTATTATTGGAGATCACTGAGATCAAATGTATTGGCATTGGAACAAGTCTTGGCAAGCTTCTGGGAAGAACATGTCTTTTCTGAATGAGTTGCGTGTGTTTCCAACTTATTTCATTAGTTCAAATGGGGATACCCAACTTAACTCCCTGGCAGCTTCTTTAATAACCAAACCTTACCTTTAGTCTGGATGTTCCCAGCTCTGTCTAGGTTCATTGATGAAATTATGGTCATTATGTTAAGCTGATTCTTATGACATCAATCACCTCTTGGGAGAGGGTCATGTTAAGCAAGAGATGATATAGCAGGTGAGAAATGGAAGGAGAAGATTTCTCAGGGTTGCTTGTGCTCTTCATTAAACTAATAATAAAAGACTTTAAGGCCATTTTAAAGGCAGGAAAGCAGAGTTCAGCCAGTAGGAATGTTTCTACAATTAGGCAAAGCAACCCACTGTGCATGTTTAATTACCATAAATTGTCCTGACCACCGTGGAGAATTGGTTTTCCAGTCTTCATTCTCTTGTATAACATCTCTTTCTCTGCTATTACTTTAACCAACCAAGTTCTCATTAGATTACCATATACTTCCTGTGAAACTGCTGAATTATAGATCATTGAGGGCAATACGAGCTCTAACAGAACCTACGATAGTGTGAAATTTTCATTGATTATTAAAATTTTTTGATACCTCATGGGGATGATTTTATGGATGCCAGATAGTTCATTATACTCTAGTACACATTCAAATAATCTCCATCCTAAACACAGTCGTACACTTGATTTCCCAATATAAGGCATCATTCAATTAGCATTGAAGTTTCTCAATTTTTAATCATGTCTAGTTAACATGTAAGTACCCCTGGGTAGCGTAAGTCCAAGGTCTCTGCTTATGGCATTGTGTGCCTGCTCCCCTAAGCTACTTCTCTTTTGCTGACTCTTGCTCTAGTATCTTCTTTGTCTATTATCTAGAGAAGGGATAATGAAGATAATATAAATATTTTAATTTCCCTTGCAGGGAGCTCCAACTAATTGTTAGCTGGTATTAGTATACTAAGTCAAACAATTTGTTCTAACTCTTCCTGACATCTTTGGCTTTTAATGTTGATGCAGGCAAGCATTGGTGTCTTAAAAACCAAATTTAATTTGTCTTTTTAAAAAATAAGTCCAGAATAATTTTCATTGGTTCCAGGATGGCTCCTTTGCATAGCTAGCATAAATGGTGAGTAACTGAGCTTTTTTTAAAAAAAAGTTCCACCACGTAAACTATTATGGTGTTCCTTTTGGGTATTTGAGAGGAGGAAAGACATTAATTTTCATAAAACTCAACAAGACAAAAGATTAGTCAAAGCAGTTATGTCTATATTCCCCTATTATGCATCGATATTCATTGTTGGAAAGAAAATAGAAAATTTCACAATTTTCAAAAATTTATGTTCCAATTGCTTTAACCCCCAAGGGAGAAGTCAGGATTGCAATAGAGGAGGAGGCCTGTTTCTAATTGAGAAAGCCTTGTTCTGTTCACCAGCCTTGCTGTCTGTGAATCTGGAGCCTTTTAAAGCTTGAGGAAATTCTTTCCCTTGCTCCTCACTTCACTACAAAGTCTTTGAATGTTCTCCCCGCCTCTCCAGCTCTTTCAAGAATAATTAGTACCCTCATCAATTTCCCTGCCCTTGCTCATTTGACACACAAGTGCCAAATGAGTGAAATGTTTGCATTCTCTGCATAACAGAATTTGGGGGCAGTTTTTAATTCTGTAGGTTTCACAACAATGATACTCCCAGGAGAGTCATAAGTGAATTTGTGGTAATGCAAGCAGTTTTGGACAACCAACAGTGTTGTGTTACACCTTTGAATTGGCCTTTCACTTAAGTGATTAACAGGTGTGGGGAAGGAAGCCTTTGGTTTCAGCTCTATTCAACTTGACAGCCTGCTTCAACTTGGTCCCCAAGTCTGAGAAACAATCATTCCAGGCTTCCAGAAGAGTAAATATAAGTGTACACATTTAGATTGCTTTAGAAATGACTTACTGGTAGTTAGAAAAATCCGATTCATAGATTAATAGTAGGTTAATTTCTTGACTTTTAAAGAAATTTAGGAGTAGAATCATTTATGTTTCCTTAAAAACACTTTTTATGTCAAAACCACATAACAAATTATGATCGTTAAACAATAAAACTAATCCTGAATCATTAGCCTGAGGATGAGTCACTTTTACAATTTTCTTTATTTTCTCTCCAAGAGCCTGTACTTGGGTAAAATGCTTCCCGAGAGTTTCTACTGCAGTTAATGATCAGAGAGGAGTATGGGTAGGGGCATAAAAAAAATTCATGTTGCCATTTATTTTTCTAGGGGGTAAATGATGAGTGGGAGAAACAAATCTACTGAGTTTTCCCAGACTGCACTGATATCCCTGCATTCGTGAAACACATAGTAAGCACCTACTGCATGCTGAGTATTGCAAATGACTCTGTGCAAGTACTAAGAAAAAATTTCATCATTTCTGCCTTTCTGAGAATGAGAAATAGGCTAGTGACAGGAAGTAAAGAGTAACACACGTACAAATAGCTAAAAGGGGCAAGGAATTAAAAAGAAAGGGAAAGGCACTCTGGGATGGAGGCTGTCAGAAAAGGTTTCTTTGACTTTTAAGAAAGAGTAAAGAAAAGCAAGAAGCAGAGAGGCAAGCAAAATCAAAGATATGAACAAAAGAGTAAGACGGAGTCAGCTGTCCACCCTGGGGGAAGGGAATATCACAGAAATGGCCATGGAAGCGGTTACCCACAGGTTAGAAATCACGGAATTTACAGTGCTAGAGAAACTCTAATGTCCTAATCAGAGATCTGTGATGCACGGCATTTCTGTACGTTTCCTTACTGCCATCTGGATTGGACTTGATGTGCAGTATCACTTAAAGCTTATGGATGAGAGAACGATTTGGGGAAAACAAATAAACCTTAATAATATGAATAATCAAGAGGGTGTACAAAGTTAGCTAACTATTCTGGGGTTGTTATTAATTAAAATTGGTCAAAATTAAATTTGCTTAAAGGATACAAATAATTTTAAATATCATTTTAGTTACTTTAGCCATCCATGTTTCAAAATGATCTCCCTTCAATAATTATAAGGCAAAATTATTACCCGAGATGCGCTCAATTCCTGACATCTAAGACAGGAAACCTGTTTAGCAGGTTATTGACATATTCTATTCCTTATCATGACACTTCAAGCCCTAGAAAAATAAGGGCTTCTGATTCACAAGTTTATGGGATTCATTGAAACCAAGGATGACCTTGTAATCCCTGCAGCCAGTCTTCAGAGAGATCTTGCCAGCAATATAACTGTTTGAAAGCAAAGTTGTCATTATAAAATCTGGATTTAAAGTCAGGATTTATGATTGGTACAATGTTCGTGATATGCATTGCAGTGCGAATTAGGCTTTGATACGGTTTGACGTTCACTGGAGATATTTTAAAGGAAAAACTTGGCTTTAGTTTTTAGTCCATGGTTTCTTCTTTATCTAAAACAGAAGAAAGCATTTATCAATGCATCAATCAAAGTTTCAGGGATTTCAGAGTGTAAAGTTATTAAGGAGACTCAGGGGAGCCATTGCAAATTGTCTACCTTAAACGACTTCGATGTTATTTTTATTTTTCATGTGAATACTCAAGTTATTTGATTATAACATCTTTGCCTTACCCTTACTCATGAACAGATTCATGACCCTCCTTTCAAGCTGAGTTTAAAGCTTAGGGAAATTCCAAAGTATAACATTGTAATCGGTACCACCCTTTAAAAAGACCCTGGGATATAAATTAGAGATTATGTTCTTCTACAATGAATCATAGATTAATAACATTTTTTTTTTTGAGACAGAGCCTCAAGCTGTCCCCCAGGGTAGAGTACCGTGGCATCATAGCTCACAGCAACCTCCAACTCCTGGGCTCAAGCGAGTCTCCTGCCTCAGCCTCCCAAGTAGCTGGGACCACAGGCGCCCGCCAGAGTGCCCGGCTATTTTTTGGTTGCAGCCATCATTGTCGTTTGGCAGGCCTGGGCTGGATTCAAACCTGCCACCTTAGGTGTATGTGGCTGGCGCCTTAGCCACTTGAGCCACAGGTGCCGAGCCAACATTTTCAAAATGTAGTTTTCATGTGTATCTTTGCTGGTTCCTCAGTATGTTTTCAAAACACAGAAATGAAACTATGGCACCTTGAGTTGACAACAGGCCATCCTTTGGAACTGGTAGGAACATTTGCATATGTTACAATTTTTTGTGCATTATTTTTATGTTGATTCATCCTTTCTATACATGCCTGTATTGATTCGGTACTTGTTATTTTTGTACTTGTTATGACAGATGGTAGGACACCTAAAGAAATGGGAGGGCAACTATATTTGCCACTATTCATTTTCCCATTATCCTAAGTCATTTCTCTCAAGTTTTTAGACGGTTTTTGCCTATGACTCCTTTTATTTTCTCCACAGAATCTAAAGAAAGTTTCCATTTCATTTTAAAAAAAGGTCTCAAACATAATATGTGAATGGGTTAGTCTAAGCTGATTACTAATGGAAAGTTAGAAATAATCATAGTGCCTTCCTAGCCTTTAAGATTGGTATTTCAAGTGGGCTGATTTGGACAATTCTTGACTTTCTTTGAAAAACGAGGGGGTCCTGAAATAGTTTCTAAATCAAGGAAAAGATTATAACAGATTTCAGAATATTATAGGAGCATAGAGGAAAAGACAATGAAAGAATTGAAGGTAAGCCAATGTCCACTTGACTCTAGGAGATGGAAGGAAGAAGAGCACAAATATAGAGCCATGGCCGATGGTCAAGCCATGTGTCTTTAAGAGTTTATAAATTGTGTAAAGAAGTAGGATGTGTGTGAGGGTAAATGTAATCACGTTAGAATGTTTAACAAGCACCTTGACTCTGGGCAGAAAATTCTAATTAGAAGGACAAAAGCAAAGGGAGGCCAGTGTCAGCATAATCCTGCCCGTGATTAGCAAGACATAGGTTTCTACTTTCATGGTAAATGTGGATATATTACAACTATTACTGGCAAAGAATGGAGAACACAAGTAAACCAAGGGAAGGAGTTAAAACAAACCCCATATGGCTGACTGAGAAAATCGCAGTGGTCTTGTGTGTGACGCTCCTACTAGCAATGATGATAAGTGACCTAGGAGCATGGCCTGGGGGCAAACAGTAGGTTTTATGTTGGTCTTCAGCAGAGACTTTCTACTGGTGGCTGTGACAGGATCTTAGGTGTGCTGTGAAAATTTTAAAGATCACTAATTACATTGTTTTTGAAAGAAGTCCAGAGCACAGTAAGTATATTCTTTCTTTTACTCTCTTTTAATGACCAACGTAATTTAAGTGTGCTGTGGAAGTTTAACTATAGGTTCAAGTGTGCCGTGAGATAAAAAAGGTTGAAAAACACTGATCTAGAGGATGATATGTTTGCAAACTGTGAAACACTTAGGCAAAAAGATCTAAAAGCTCAAAGTGTAGGTCTAGACAGGGGGAGTAGTAGGTTTGGCTTTCAAAGGTAGTCTGGGAATAATCTGCAAGATACATAGTAATGCGGTTGTATCTGCAAGAACGTAGTTGTCTGCTACACAAAGGTAGCTCTAGGTGCCACGGACTCCAGGATCCAAGCCAAGTTGGAGCCAGTCCCAGACACAGGAGCCGGAAGGCTAAGGTGGGAGTGCAGAGGGCACTTTCCCGGGGTGTGGAGTTTCAAGATTCTGTATCTCTGCTATTCCTGCTTCTCCCTGTGAACTACAATTAAAAAAAAAAAAAACCCTAAAAGCAAAGAAAGAAGACAAATGTCTGCAGGAATTGGGGTGAGCAATCAGTAAATGGAAGTGTCACCATCGCCAGTCAAGCACACTGAGGATGGGTGCGTGCATTACTTATTACATGTGTTCAGGTGACTTTTTAAAATTTTTGGTGATTTTCTGCAACAATCTTACTGTGCCGCTTGAAATTTTGATTCAGGTCTAAATTGTATATCCTTCCCTTGATATTATTGATCAATATCATGACTCAGCATTTGGGAATCTAATTTTCTATTCTGTGCAGAGCACCTTGAGAATTTCCTGGATAACGCAGAACATCTGGCTGAGAAACGAACACTGATAAAGAAGTGTTGAGCTGACGTCAGAAATCTACTAAGTTAAGTAGTGAGCTGTGAGTTATAGAAATCTGCTAAGTTAAGCAGTGAGCTGTGGGTTATAAGTCAATCATGGTCACAGAGTTTTGTGATTTGCAGCTAGTGCAGGCTAGAAAAATAAAGGAAAAGTTCAAAGAAGAGGAACATGAACTAGGCTTTGAGGGATGGGTAGAATCTTACTTGAGGAACAGAAAAAGGCATCACTACTATGGGAAATGACCTGGAGATGGGGCTAAAGATGGTATATTTGAGGTCTGGCCAGATAACCAGGCTCTCAATTATAAATGTTATGTATTTCAAGGCAATGGGACCTAAAATTATCTCGATGAAGGAGACTTGGAAGGTCACAATGAGGAGCTGAAATTTCAAGCTATGTTTAGGTGTCTTGAGGTCCAATTGCCGCTACCAACATACCTGATTTAGAGGACCAGTGGGGCCCAGGAGAGGTGACGGGAGCCGGTGGCATCTTCCTTCTCACATTGCAGCTAATGAATAGCCAGCTGTGCCAAAATTCCATTCCCCTCCGTAGGAATGTTCCATTGCACTAGCAGCCAACAGCTGGGCTGGTAAGTCGCAGCTCCGGCAGCACCGGGACCAGCACAGGCTGCAGCTCTTCCTCTCCTCGGAACCTGTTAGCTGCGATTCCAGCACCCAGCTAAATCAAAGCCTTATGCTTATGACTTGCCTATTACGTAGTTTAGGTATGTTACATGAAAGCTACAGATTTAGCTCTAAACACAGAAATGCTTTACAGAGCAAGTGGGAATAATTGTCTTCTTATTTTCCTGCAATCAGCATATCCTAATGTTTTAATCTTTTCTGTTGTTTAAATACTATCATGCTCTTAATTAAAAACAAAACAAAACTGTTCTGGCTCCCATTTGTCAGCAGTGCTTTATAAAATGCGATCCCCCGTTCAGCAGTATCAGCATCACCACCACCTGGGAGTTTGTAAGAAATGCATGTTCTTGGCCCCTACTTTCCACCTGCTTAATCGGAAAGCCTGGAGGTGGGGCTCAGCAATCTGAGTTTTGAAGAATCATTCTGGTCATTCTCAGGAATGAGAATTACTGATCTTCAGGTTGCAGTGATAATTCCAGAGAATTCCTGGGAGGCCCTTTATGGCATTCCTAACTTACCTCTGCAGACTTTCTCAGACTTTGTCCTATTCTGCCATAAAGTCTTACATTGAGCACGCATGTTATAGAGACATGCACAATTTTCTGAGTCTCCTGACCACACCAAGTTCTTTAATATACTTTTGCTTTTTATCCTTATTTCTACTTTCTCCATGATGGTGCACCTCTCTCATTTCAGTAACCCCTATGTTTCTTTCCAAGTCCAAGCTCAACACTACCTCTTGCCATGAAGTCTTCCTTCTTTCTGCCCCAAAGTTACTCTTACCTATGCATGTCCCGTCATTACAGTAATTATGATAATAAATTGAATGCTCTACTTTTGTGTCTATCTAGGCTTAAGGACGGGATTCTTCTATTCAACTCTGAATTCATTGAACACATTTCTGAGACTCAATGATGTCTGTTTAACCCAACAAAGACATTATTTAAGTCCATAATTATATATTCAAATAACTAAGTTATTTTCCAATGAAAGATACAATGGCATAGCTTCTCCAGCCCACATTTTGAGAAAGCTAGTTGTTATAGTTTTTGGAAAGTGGAATACATCAGGGAATGTATACATCTGAACTATAAGTGTGTTTGTTTCCTTATCAGCAAAGGCTGACTCAGTAGCAAAGACAGGCCACCCACAGCACATTGAAGCAGCAGTTTGCTACCAGCAATGATTTGGTTAACCTTTGATTAAACATAGGAATTTAAAGCATGAAAAGGTCTGGAATCTGACACAACCCTTTGACACCATGCTGTCTGTCATTAATGATAATCCACCATTAGATGTTCAGCTTTGAAAATGGAATTAGACGACTTCAGTTTTCAACCCTAACCCTGCTGTACTGTAAAGTGAACCCTGCTGTGTTTGGAGACTTCCTGATTTACTGCTTTGCCTTTTAACTATTTTCAGGCAAATGGCAGTTGGGGGAGGGCAAAGGAGTCCAGGGATCAAGTGAGTACAAACAAGGCATCTTAACCACTGTCAAGGGAAGCCACTTTCTGCTTAGATAAGTCACCAGGTCAAAAGGACTTTATTCCCACAGTTGATTTCATCTTCCATTTTTTTTTTTCAAACTAGGTGTAAGAATTTCCTTGCTGGGACATCATGCAAGAAATATTTGGTATCCTTTTACACTTCCTTTTAAAAACAGCAGCAATAATGTTAGAGTTCCCTGGGGGATCTTGTCTCAAAGGCTGTTTTTGGTCTTCTTTTTTCTCCTTCTTAGCCATAACGTATCGGTGTGGCTGAAAGCCCTACATCACGTCTCATAGTTACTGCAGTGTTCCTAGTAGGGGACAATGTATGCCACCTAAATGTTTACAGGAGGAACAAGTGACCAAAACTGCCTCCTAGTTCTATAGCTGTGGCTAACACATAAAAGCAAATTTCAGACCACAATAAAAATTACAAGCAATTGACCCAGACCTCTTCCTGTTAATAGTTGACTTGTTACTCCGAGGTTCATTTTCTTTTGGCCTTTGAATCCCTGGCTGCACCTCTTTACCCCCACCTACTAGGCTTTTTGGCTAATTGGAGTAAAGAACTTCTCTCAGCTCTCAGCTCAGGTGACTTCTGGGATTTCAGTGCCCTAAAGACTTTGGTGAGAGATCTCTCCTCAGTCTCCACCCTGCAAAGCCCCAGTGAGGACCATGGTCCAACTTCTCCATCTCCTGAGAAAAGAGAGATTAGGGCTTCATTTCCTACCCATCATTAAATATTATTACTAAAAAGATAATAGGATAAATGGTTTTGCTAATAATAATGAGAAAAAATAAGAGAATTTCTCCTATTACTTAAGAGTATGGTCTAAGTTCTCATATACATTGAACAAGGCACAGGTTTTATATTGATTATGAAATGAGATTACATATTATGTTACATAGGAATTATAATATTGTTTCCTTTTATTGTGGTCAACATAAAAATACAAAATTGGCCATTTTAATCATTTTAAGTGTACAATTTTGGGGGGGCATTAATTACATTTACAATATGTGCAACCATCACCACTCTAAAATTTTTCATTATCCCAAACATTGCCCCATATTTTAATCATTATGCAATAATTCCCCATTACTCTCTTTTGTAACCACTAATTTGTATTCTATATCTATGAATTTTCCTATTCTAGGTATTTCATACAAGTGGAATAATACAAAATTTGTCCTTAAGTGTCTAATTTATTCCACTGAATGTGTCTTCAAGGTTCATCTTATTGTAGCATGTATCAGGACTTGCTGAACACTATTCTTTTGTACGTATATAACCTATTTTGTTTGTTCATTCATCTGTTGATGGACACCTAGGTTGTTTCCAATTTTTTGATTATTGCTAACAATTCTGTAATGAATATTAGAGTACATGTTATGAATTCTTTTGGAATTGTTAAGTCATACAGTTTTTTGAAGACCCATCAAACTATTTTCAACAGCATCTGTATATTTTACTCCTCTACTAACAACATATGATAGAGTCAATTTCTCTACATCTTCAATAACACTTTCATTTTCTGCTTTGTTCTGTTTTGTATTTTATTATAGCAATTTCACTAGGCATGAAGTGGTATCTCATTGATTTTGATTTGTAACTCCCTAATGTTTAACGATGTTAAACATATTTTCAAGTGATTATTTAACCTTTGTATGTCTTCTTCAGAAAAATATATATTCAAGTCCTTTATATTTCATCTTTTTTTAAATTAAATCATAAACACTTAAATTGTGTATACATTAATGCATTTATGAGGTGCCATGTGCTGATTTCATATAGAATTAGGAACATTTACATCACACTGGTTAATATATACCTCATCTCATTTACTTAATTATTGTGTTAAGACATTTATACTCTATACTTAATAGATCCAACATGTACCCTTGCATTATGCACTATAAGTGTGATCCCCCACCATTCACCCTCCCTTGATCTGATCTCTCCCCACCCTTCCCATCCCCCCTCCCTCCCTCCTTCATCCTGGGCCATAGTTGTGATCTATTCTTCATGTGAAAGTGTGAGTTATTGTAAATTAGTTTCATAATAGTACTGAGTACATGGGATATTTTTTCTTCCATTCTTGAGATACTTTACTAAGTCGGATATGTTCCATCTCCATCCAGGTAAACAAAAAGGTAAAGTCTCCATCATTTTTTAAGGCTGCATAATATTCCATGGTATATCACACTATACCACAATTTATTAATCCATTCATGAGTCAATGGGCACTTGGGCTTCTTCCATGACTTGCCTATTATGAACTGAGCTGCAATGAACAATCTGGTGCAAATATCTTTGTTATAAAGTGATTTTTGGTCTTTTGGGTATACACCTAGTAGAGGAATTGCAGGGTCAAATGGCAAATCTACTTTTAGATCCCTGAGTATTCTCCATACTTCTTTCCAAAAGGGATGTATTAGCTTGCACTCCCACCCGCAGTGCAGAAGTGTTCCCTTTTCTCCACATCTATACCAACATCTATAGTTTTGGGATTTTGTTATGTGAGCCACTGTTACTGGAGTTAAATGATATCTCATTTAAGAGATCATGCAATGCCCAGTCTTAACAAAGAATCATGAATGTTCTAGTCTCTGCAAGGGTTGGGCTTCTAGACTACCAGGCCAGGGGGAATGGTGAACTGGGAGTTCAAAGTAGCAGGGAAAATATTTGTTCAATCTTCATGCCACACAGAGAATGCCCAGGCTCACAGCAGGAACTCTCTGGATAAGGAGTCCCAGCTTCCAGCAACTCGCTCCCATGGGGTGAGAGAAAAGGACCTCAGTTTACCACTCAGTAGAAGAGATCTCATAGCAAGAAAGCAAGCAACTCTCTTAGGGGAGGGGATGGGCACACATCCTCTTTGGGGTGGGTTCTGTACCTGATATTTGTTTCCTTAGAGTTGCAGCTTGCCTTGGCAGAGAAGACATGCAATTATCTCTCTCTTCTCTCAGCTCAGTTCCTACCCTTCAGCTTTGTTGGGTACTTTCTGGCCATTATCTCTCCTTCTGGATGGGAGCTTCTGTTGAAAGCTGGCTTCAATTGGCTGTCATTCCCCACTCCCCTTTGCTCTTGTTGAATGTAAAAATTGGATTTAGGGAAAATAGCCAATCTGAGGAAAAATTAAATAGCCTGATGTAAGCACTACTAGTGATCATAAGTGGAAGGGGAGGACTCTGCTGCCAGGCACCAGCCAGACACACCAGAGCTGGCAGGCTCGAATCTGGTCCAGCACCCACCAAACAACAACAGCCACAACCAGAAAATATCTGGGTGCTGTGGTGGGCGCCTGCAGCCCCAAGCCACCTCAGAGACTGAAGCAAGAGAGCTGCTCAGCCCAAGAGAGTTAGAAGTTTCTGTGAGCTATGACACCACAGCACTCCACTGAGGGCAACATAGGAAGACTCTGTCTAAAAAAAAAAAAAAAAGGAAAGCAGAGAAAAAATAATAATTATTTAAAAAAAAATTAACAAGAACTCCTACAAGAAAGAAAAAAGGAAGAAAAAAGCAAAATGAATGAGCAAAGACAGAATAAGGCAAAGGCAACAAAATTATTTATATACATATGTGTATATATATAGACATGCAACTATAATATGTGCTGTAGGGATTGACTTTAGTAGGAATGTATTTATGTTGCAATATACTTCTTTTTTTTTTTTCTTTTTTTTTTTAATTGAGTGTTAACTATGTACATTGATACTCTTCTGGGGTACAGTGTGGGGTTTTCACATGAATTCTGAAATACTTCCATCAAACTGGTCAACACAGCCTTCATGTCATTTTCTCAGTATTGCTTTAAAATGTTCACATTCTACTCTTAGAAAGATTCACCTGTACCCCTAGGATTTAGACTATTACATAAACTTAGTTGATG
>CAUYTI010136730.1:0-10876 GCA_963575145.1 Galago senegalensis
AATGTGAACATTTTAAAATAATAACTAAGAAAATGACACGAAGGCTATGTTAACCAGTTTGATGGAAGTGTTTCGGATTGTATGTGAAAACCCCACACTGTACCCCAGAAGTGCATTAATGTACATAGTTACCATTCAATAAAAAAAAACACATACTTTTGTAATAAATTAAAAAATGACATTGTCAAATCTTAGAGAAGATCCAGGCCTCCACGAAGTCCAGGAAAATGTTGCCATAAGAGTTTATATCACATACAAAGCCAATAACCAAAAAAATCAGCTAAACCAGTCAACCAGTGGAAAAGAAAAATATCACGTAGTGACATAGGTGTTTCCAAAGAGGTTAATTCTAATGTCAAAGAATTAAGAGATGCCCTTGCAAAAACTGACAAAGCTCTTTACTTTTATAATTGTTTTATCCAAATAAGCCAAGACAGTAACTACTCCTCCAGGGGGCAGAACTGAGCTAGCAAAGCACTGAACAGGTGTGTGGGGAGGAGGACCCGATTCCTTTTTTTTTTTTCCTTTGGTACATAGTTGAAAATAACATCTAAATTTGTTTAGATATAAGGGCAATTGTATATATTTTATAATTATATATTTTTTAAGATGAAGCCATTTTTCTCCTCATTTTTGCCAGCATTTTTAGTGGACTCACTTTAAGTCATTTTTTCTCCAGTACCAATTATCCTCAGATAACAAGGTAATGAGGACTTCCTCTCCCGCATGTCTCTGCCTACCTAAGAGCTTCCAATAAGTAAGCCCATCTAAGTTATGAAAAGATTATTTCAAGAGTAATCCTGCTATCTGGTGGCAAAACACATAAACAACAGGAGTAAAGGATGAGACTGAGTACCAAAGAATGGGTCTACATTCCTATCACATTTCTTAAAAATGACAGATTTTCTCACATGAATGAAATACAAACAACTTAAATTTTGTCAAAGAATCATCAACTTTTGGGATAAAGGAAAGGAATTGAAGGGATGAAATATTACAGACTATTGTGTGCTAAGTACTATTGGAAAACTAGCGTTCAATTTAACAGAAA
Source organism: Galago senegalensis (assembly GCA_963575145.1). NCBI lineage: Eukaryota > Metazoa > Chordata > Mammalia > Primates > Galagidae > Galago > Galago senegalensis. Next base: position 1,052 of record CAUYTI010136730.1, read on the forward strand.
ATTTGAATCATTAAGATCTTCTTTCACCAATAAAGAACAACTCTCCAAACCAATTCAATCACCACAAAGATAAACTGGTCTATTAGCCATTGTGATGTAAATGTATCCCCCACCTAGACTCAGAGGAAATGAATTTTGGAGCAGGAAGAAATTCTAAACATCTTCTGGCCTGACAGTCTCGTTTTACAGCTGATAAGACAGGATCCAGGATTAAGTGACTTATGTAAGACCACACTACTTGTTAGAGTCAACACAGGGACTAGAATCTAAGTCTCTCAACTGATAGCCTTTCTCTTCCCTGAGAAATGGTACTACAGTTGCCAAAGACATCTTCAAGAACTTCACCTCTTCTCCTATTTCTCCCATTTGAAAAGGTGAGTTTCCTATTATTTCCCATATTTAAACACAACAGAACAGGGATGCAGGGGCACCTCAAGGAGGGCAGCCTGTGGATTTCAGTAGCCCTCCCCCCCAGACCCGCTACCTCATGTAGCAGCCTTATGCAGAACGCAGCCTACACAACGGTTCTCAAAGTGTGATTCTTGGACCAGCATTGTCCATGTCACCTGAGAACTTGTTTAAAATGAACATTCTTGGGTCCTATTGCAGACATACTGTTTGAGAAACCCTGAGAGTGGGGCCCCAAACAATCTGTATTCTAACAAAGCTTTTGTGTAATTTGGATGCATAAAAAATTTGAGATCTGCTGGTGCATACAATCAATTCTGTGGATACCTTAACAGAATCAAAGGATGTTCCATCTGCGAGGGGGGTTTTATCAAATATCAAAAAGTGACCTTGCTTGGTAAGTGGGTTTTGTTACCTGAAATTTTAAAGCACTTGCACAAAACTTTCCTCATAGCAGTTGTTTCAGTTTGCTAGCATTCTCACCTTTATTCAAGATTTGCGGGGGAGGAGTTTGTTTTTCTTTATTCCTTGCAGGTAATGAGTCTTCCTATTAATGCAGAAATAAATAAATGAGCAGAGGTGGGAGAAGTGTCCCAAGAGCATGGGAGACCAGTACAAGAGACATCTTCATTGCCTTCTCTTGTCCCTCTTGTACCAGGACCCTCCATCTCTGGCTCCATCTCAGCCTGATCCACAAGCATCTCTTCCAACTAGAGAGTCTCATGCTATCACCAGAGGCTGCTGATATGGCCTCTGTCCCCTCAGTTCCCATAACTGTCACCTCCACCCTTTACCCTTCACTTTTTAACTGCTGTGACTTCCACTTTTTGACTGCCAATTTGACAATGCACTCACTGAGCTTCAGAAGATTAAGTAATCTCATTACCCACAAGGGACTTAAGCCTTGTCAGGTCCATCCAATACAGAAGAAAAAACTCAGGTCTGGGACAGTTAGATAAATTATTCATGTTATACAGCTCTTCCAATTAAAGAAAGAAGGTGGGGCACAGTAGTTCATGATGGGTAATCCTAGCACTTTAGGAGGAGGCCAAGGCAGGAGGTCTGCCTGGGCAACATTGTGAGACCTTTCTCCACAAAAAATGAGAAAAATTAGCTGGGCAGGATGGTGGTGCACCCCTGTGGCCCCAGCTACTCAGGAGGCTAAAGTAGGAAGATCGTTTGAGCCCAGGAGTTCATGGTTACAGTGAGCTATGATGACACTGCACCCCAGCCTGGACAACAGAACAATTACACCCTATCTCTAAAAAAGAAAGAAAGAAAGAAAGAAAGAAAGAAAGAAAGAAAATGAATAAAGAAAGATGATTATACATTTCATTTTGTAGACTTCTTGCTTGAATCTAGCATTGTAGCCCCTCCAAAATCATGTCAAAGCTTGGTTTTGATACTGTATAGCTATTTTCCTAGGTTAGATTCATTTTTAAAACTTTCTAAGCCTGCCTTTTATATTTTCAACCAGCTTTTGCTAAGAATTAATATTCAGAACTGAAAAGTACTTAGTTCACCTGAGACCTACCTTGAGGTCACCATGAGGACATTGGTTCTGATTATTTAATCCAAATACAATGACAGTTATTTTCATTTAGTCTAGATTTTAATATCATCACAAAGATATTTCTTTTTTCAGCAACTAGTATGAACCATACACAGAAGATGAAGCAGTTAAAAGAATGGGAAGGAAGAGAACCTATCCTTACAGGACTTATATTCTAGGAAGAGAGAGTTGGTCCACAAAATAAGTAATAAAACAACCTGTTAGACAATAGTATACGCTAAGGACAAGCAAAGCAGGGTAGAGAATAGAGAGTGGTAGGGAAGTTTACAAATTTACAGAGTGGTTAAGAAAGGTCTTTAAGAAAGGAGTATTTTAAAAACCTTGGAGACTCTCTTATTAGTATTTTGTTGAAATGTCAAACATCTGCTTGACAACAGCACTTATAAATTCTTATTGAGGATCACTAAAAACCACCCACTGTGGAATTTTCTAGAACTTCACATCAACCTTGAAAATTGATATTTTCCTGAATTTGCCCTTTATTTTCTCGGAATCAGCAATTTCGGCCATATCAGTAAGAAAACACAACTACTGTCATATAAAAATAGATAGAAAATATAGTGTCACATCCTCAGAACTATTTGTTTCCCAACACGGAAAAATACCAGAGAAATTGTTATTTAGAAAACATGTTTTGCCCATCTGTGCCCTTATCCACTGAAAGAAAACATCAGTGTTTATTATTATTATTATAGCCAGCTTCACAATAAACTATGAAATGGCCACATGGATAAAAAAGAAAAATGGTGGGAGAAAAAAAAAAGGATGAATCTTTAAAGCATTCTTTGCAGAGAACTATATTCACCTTTGTGTCCCAGCCTCAACTAGTAAAGATATAATTTATTTATCTGGAGCACCTCATGTCAGATGTAGCGTCTGCACCGTCCAGGGGATATCTTTTTATGCTGTTTTATGGCTTGGTACACCCGGGAACAATGAGTTCAAGTAATCCGGCCAAGGTCAAATGCCAAGAGTTTCCGGTTTTGTCTATTTTAAAACTGGAGAACTTGACGATTCCCCCTTTCTACTGTACTCACCAGAATGCATTGTCACTTTCTTTACTTCTCTGTCCAATTTTGCAGAAAAAAAACACTTGAAACTTTAACTGCTTTCACTGTTTTGGTCAGTTTAGCTCTTCTAAATTTGGCACTGACACAAATTATTTGGCAACGCATATAATTAGTAACCATAAAATGTCTGGGGGAAATGAGACATTGTTTGAAGAAGAAAAAAGGATTATTTGGGGGATAGCAGGTCAAACAAAATAAAAACAAAAACAGAAAAAACACTTCATAAGGAATAACCAGTATTTTTGAATAAGATTTCCCAGAGTCTTACACAAAATGTAATGATTTATTTAGCTTGGTTGGGAGAAGACTTCACAGGTGAGTCAAAACCTTCAAACCACACTGGCCTTTGTGCAATAGAAATTCTTGTTTTTTGTTTTCTTTCTAATTAGCAATTTTTCAAGGATTGTTGCTAAGTGTCTTCTTCCTACATCAAAGTAGAACTTTCTTCTAGGATACTTTCTACATCCCTTAATTCTCTCCCTCATTTTTTTTCCTGGGCTTGGGAATCAGTCCTGGATTCAAACCCTAACCCCTTTAATTATATGCTGGATATTGTGCATGATTTAAACCAGTTATATACCTCTCTAAAATTTATTTTCTGTTAAAATGGCCATAAATAGTATGAAAACTTTTTGAGTGATTATTTTGGCCATTAGATAAAGAATAATAATAATTTTGAATAATTACTTTGGCCATGAGATAAATAATACATATGATACTACTAATAGTAATTGTTAAATCAGAATATGAATTTTGAGCTAATCCAAAAATCTAGAAAACAGAAACAAGTAAAAGGAATAAAATTGTAATGATCCATATTCCCTAATAACCACAGATAATCAGGTTAACAGTTTGTGTATATCTTTGCAATATTTTCTTCTATGAGTAAATATAGTGCTTTTTAAAATTATCTCACTAACTTAGCTCTTATTAGAGAATATCATCCATACAAAAAAGCACATGCTAATGAATTTCTACAACTGAACTTAGCAATTCATGAGGCCCATCACTGCGGCACAGCGTCAGAGTCAGGCACTATAGCCATACGGCCTGAGGCTAAATTCTGCTTTGTGATTTCCTAAATGTGGCCCTAAAGAGGTTATTTAGAGACAGAGTCTCACTATGTTCCCCAGACTAAATTTAAACTGCTAGACTTAGGTGATCCTTCTCTCAGCCTCCTGAGTATAGAGGATGACAGATCGGCACCACCAAGCCTGGCTATTAAATCTTTCTAGGTTTCTGGAACCTCATCTGTTAAAAAGCAATAGTTTCTCCCATTATGAAGATTAAATGAGCTAATGTAAATTACTGTATTTACTTAGAACAGTGTGAGACATATAGCACACACCCAACAGGGTAAGTTATCCTTAATACTGTACAATATCTGGAGAACCTCTTCTCTCACAATAATTAAACTTTCCCTTATGTGCCAGGGAGTCATTTTTTTTTTCCTTTAGGAATTGGGTTAGCTTCCTAAAAGTCTTCTCTGATTTCCTCCTATGCAATTAGCTAAATGGAAAGCACTCACCATCTTCACAATAAGCTTCATAATTCTATTTGCGATCAGACTCCCTTACCTGGTAACAGGACTGCAAGGCCCCCCAAATACAACCTAACCTATCTTTCCAGGCATAAATACTTTTGCTACCTTCTGTATGTAAACATTTCTGAAGCTACTTGGACTCTTTTAAGACACGTCCTAATCTTTTATACTTCTAGCCTTATGGGCTTACATTTCTCTGCCTGCCTTCTTGAAATGACTTTTTCTATCATACTTTCAAAATTTCCCACATTCTTTATTAGGTAGGACTTTCTCTTGCCTCTGAATTGAGCATTGCACTGAGTTGACCACCATTCCCCACCTTTTTAGTAAGGTCACATGCATTTGGCATTTTATAGCTTACAGAACACTCAAATGCAAGGTCTCTTTTCATCTACACAACAATCTGATAAGCTAAATAAACCTGTAATTATTATCCTCATTTTACTGTTAAGGAAATTAACTCTTGGTCAAGAAAACACATCTAGTCCCGCCTAGAATGAAAGCTTCTCCAGACCAAAGGCATTATGCGTCTCTTAGTTTTCTTGACCACAAGACATATTTACTCTGAGATCCATCTCCTACCCAAACAATCATTATCAATAAAAATAGCACACTTTTTAGCACCTGCTACACATCTCTGGGCTAAACCCATATGGTTATCATTTATTCATTCAAAATATGTTGAGTGTCTACTCAGTGTCAAGGGTGTATTCCATCTGTGTGTGCTAGGGCTTCCTTGTTTGTAAGCCTATATTTAGGTTACGTGAAAGAGCACTGGATTACATGCCAAAAGATCCAAATTCAAATACCGTCTTTGCTAACATACATGTAGAGTTATTTTATGCATTTTTGGACCTGAGTTTCCCCATCTACTGTCTGGAGAGAATAATCTCCATTCAATATGACCACTGATTATAAACATCAAATAAACGATACAAGTGTTTGTAGGCCTTGTGAAAACACAAAAGTATGAATGTAATGCAATTTTTATTTTTATTTTTTTGTAGAGACAGAGTCTTACTTTATTGCCATCCGTAGAGTGCCATGGCATCACACAGCTCACAGCAACCTCCAACTCCTGGAATTAGGCGATTGTCTTGCCTCAGCCTCCTGAGTAGCTGGGACTACAGATGCTCACCACACCACCTGGCTATTTTTTTGTTATTGTTGCAATTTGGCCGGGGCTGGGTTTGAACCCACCACGCTCAGTATATGGGGCCAGCGCCCTACCCACTGAGCCATAGGCACTGCCCCTGAATGTAATGCAGTTATTAAGACATGTTTCCTGCTCTGTGGTCCCACAACCCAGATGAGAAGAAATGTACGGAAGAAGACAAGTTACAGTATAAAATGGCAGTACTAACTGGCAGGAGGTATAAATACTCTATACTATAATAACTTAGAGAAAATGTGAAAAGGGGACATGGTGCTTTTAAATTCAGAATATTAAAACATTATTCCAAATCTTACCATGTCTCTTAACGTATTCATCTTTAAATAATGAAAATATGACTTCTTTTTATGGAAATTAACTCTCATCCAGAAATCAGATTACCTATTTGGATTTTTTAAAATGCTTTCAATGTCCTGTATTACTGTGGCAGTCCTTTACCCAGATTCATTTCATTCTTCTGCACATATTCCAATGGAATCATAAGAGTTATTGCCCCCCCCTCCCCGACGTCCGAGGTAGAAAGAATAGGAGAAAATATAAGGAAGCTGCTCTTTGATCTCCACGTACATCAATTACAAGTAATAAATCCCCCTGCAGCTGAAGCAAAGACGGAATCTCAAAAGCACATGGACTTTTCCTATTAGAAAATATAAACCAAATAGTGACTATTTGTTGTTTAGATTTATTTTGTGAGTAATGTAACTGAAAAAACAACCCAGCATTGAAGGATGTATCATTTTTAATCTCAGCACTTTTCGCTACTGCCAACACCAGATAGAGTATCTTATTGCAATAATTCAAGGATTTCTCTATTAGTTTCTCTAAGCCCTTAAAGCAAATGAAGCTCTTATGATATAAAACCCCTTCTTTCTCTCTATTTTTTTCCCAGCTCTCAAGCCTAAATGCATTTCAGGGTAGAATTTTAAATGAACTAGATAAATGAAATTCTATCTAACTGTATTAATTTTTGACACTCTTTTTATGATTCTTTTAAAAAAGAACACAGAAACGAATTGCAGCTTTGGCTGCTGAACGGTCGTGATGAATAGCATGCTACAAATAATATTTTTTTTCCAACTTTTGAAAGAACAATTTAGATTTTTTAATCTCTTAGGTGGGTTTACAAATACCCCACATCGATAACTGACCCAGGAGCTGAGAACGAGGTTTCTTAAACAAAGAAAAGCGTCCATATATTAGAGGAAGCATTTTTATACTTTTTCTCCCTATTGTTTAACCTTTTGTTCCCATCACAAATATCTACAAGGAGTTTTATCTCTGACCTTGAGGGACTATGTAGTTTTCTCCAGGCTTCCTTTTAGATCACAGATGACCTTCAGCTGATTATCATTGAGCTCTGACCTGCCTCAGTGATCTGTTCACACAAAATACATATGCTGAACAGTGCCGGGATGTGCAGTGGGGGTAAGTGAATTATTTACAAAAATTTGAGTTGACACCTTTTATCAAATGTGGAAAGATGAAGACAAAACAGCTGCTATTGCTGTTGTAAGCAATCTGCTGGTGATTGAATAAAAGTGTCAAGAAAATGGCTGCTTGATGGCCTTTTGTTCTCCCTCATCCCGCTTGATGTTAGTTTGAGCTGTCAGTTAGGAATCACGGCGGTGTGATTTATCAATAGACTGAGTGACCTTCTGTTTTAGCTAGTGATAGAACTAGAAGACAGCACCCTCTACTGCGAACACACAGCACTTCCTCTGAATGTGCCATTAGTCCGAGCGACTGGTTTGCTTTTGCTGGAAGCCACTCACCCGTCGGATAATTATGGCTTTTTAAATTTTGTCCTGTTTCAACTGCCTCCACACATTTATTAAAAATTAGTAAAATCCAAAAGAAAAACTTCCAGCACATTTCTCTACCTTCCAGCAAACTAATTTAGAAAATCAGTATTTGAGATAAAATGCTTCCTCCTTGCTAATTAAACTGCAGAATAAGAAACATTATCTTTGATAGCAAACCGAATCTTTAAAGAGTGTTTGGATTATATTGATATTAATAACCCATTTGCATTAACTCACATTATTTTATAGTCTCTCTATAAAGAAGGATTTAGACTTATTTTTCTGCCATAATATCATAGAGTCCTCCAGGAAAGATGTTATTATCAGTCAGGGGTTTGTGGATCCTTGAGTCATATGAAACCACAGTGAACTAGGGCCTCACAAATGAGCATTCCTTCAGCCATCATACTGAATACCAGATATGTGGTTTTTTTTAAAGAAAGCTTTCTGATTTAATAGGTAATTCTTTGCTCCAAAGCCCCCAAAAGATGAAAATAAATTATGAGAAAAAGATTATTATAGCAGTTATTCGAAAGGAAATATTTAACATGTTTAAAAGAATGAAAATAGCATTATTTGATTTCTAATAGCATATAATCTTTTAACATTCAGGTCTAATTTGCTACAATCTGAGACAAATGTTTGTTCTTTTAAAGCCTGTAATACAAAAAAAAAAAAACACAAAAAAATAAAACCTGTAATACATATGCTATTTCAAATACATGTATTGCCTCTCTAAGACTTTTCATAGGAATTTTTTTCTTTTAATTTCTCTCTTGCATTTTAACATTAGACATGAAAAATCACTGTGTTAGTATTATTCTGTTGGCTGTATCAGACTTTCCTACTTAGAGATACAATGTTAACACCAAGTCTTTTTTCAGTTTCTCTTAGACCTGATTTTCACTGCACCACAGAGTAGGGCAGACTAAGTTAGAAATACATAAACAGATGTGCTGCCCTAATTCACCCAAGGTCCTCTCTGTAGTCAATGCTCTTTCCGCCCCTGGTTTAATTCAGGCCACTATCTATTTACTTCACTCTCACTTAAATCCACAGAAGTACCACAAACAGATCCAAACTTGGGGTTCAGATCTCAACTCCTTGCATAAGCTTTGACTTGTTTTTTCCATCCTGATATACACACACACCATGGCTCCTTCATAAAAGCTCTGCAGCGAAGTTGAATAATATGTAAATTTTATGTTGTAATGAATTAGGTCCTAAGATCTTTAAAGGTCAGACACCTGGTATAATACATCACATGCTTTAATATCAACTACAAAATAACTGTAATAAATTTTTCTAACACCACATCCTCACACACTGTTACCCACAAGGAAGCACCAAAGAAAATGTGTCATTTGTCAAAACATGCAGAAAAACTGGCATGTGTACAAGTCGCTTTAAAAGTAATGCTCAGGTTAGAAATAGCTTTCCCAGTGACTATTTTGTGGTTAAACAAAGAAAAACACATCAGCGCTGAACTAAAATCATCTCTTGATATGTGAAAAGAAAAAAAGAAAGAAAGAACAAGTATGCTGGAATAGATGATAAAACAGTTTTAATTAGTTACAGAAAAATGTAAACTGTATAGGCAAAGAGCTGTATTCGATTATTCTTAAGGAAAAATTCAACAGGCATAGAAATGCAAGCATGGATGAGCGGATGGGCTATTATAAAAATGCACAGCTATCTGAGTTATAGAAATTTGATAGTTGCTATTAAAATACAAATATTTATTTCTTTTTCAAGGCTGTTTGTGATCATCTGTTACAAGTCTATTGTAAGAGCGTGCTTATGAGCAAGGGAAGGAGAAAAGGATTTATCCGCAAATAAAGCAGACTTTGAAGTATAAAAAATGCCAACCCACATCAATATATGTTTTCATTTCCATCCACCACATATCCCTATTTTCCAATAGTGCATTTTGTTAACTCACGACACAAATGAAATGGGTGTGTACACAGAAATGCCCACCTGAAATGCCCAGTGTGGATCTGGATGGTTTTCTAATGTGTTATTTTTAATGCTGAATCGGGAGATAGGGATTAAAACTATATTTGAGAAACAATATGTTTATCAGCTTAAATAATATTTCTGCTGTAAACTTCAATATTCTTTTTTTTTTTTTTTTTGAGACAGAGCCTCAAGCTGTCCCCCTGGGTAGAGTGCCGTGGCATTACAGCTCACAGCAACCTCCAACTCCTGGGCTCAAGCGAGTCTCCTGCCTCCGCCTCCCAAGTAGCTGGGAC